>JAOTBA010000004.1:27127530-27146478 GCA_025629845.1 Erythroxylum squamatum | reverse complement strand
GAAAATGTTCGTTTCATTTGTTTTATTCTTTCTCTCATTTTGATTGAAAACTTAAAAACAAGTAAAACAAACAAATTTAAAAACACACATGCATATAAAAAGTAATGTGGAAATGTAAAGGAAAAGAAATTTATTTTCCTTAGGTTGCCTCCCAAGAAGCGCCTTTGTTTAGGGTCACTGGCTGGACTTCTTGTTTCCTTCTCACGTGACGAAATTGTGATCTTCAGGTGTCACATGCGGCTCCTCCACGTGAGGTAGTTTCGGATAGGGCCTTAGTTGATCATCATCCCTATTCAGCGTCTTCCCTATCCTCAGACTCTCAATCCCGACTGAGTCCATATACTCTGGAAATATTTCAAACATCTCTTCACCTTTTTTTCATCATTCAATCCCTCCAATTTGTTTTGTAAAGGTAAAGAGTTAGTCTTAAAAATAATCATGGACTCAGTACTTACCTCCGAGCTAAAAGATGTGTCCTTTTCGACTTCGAGCTCCTTCTCCACTTCTTCGACACAAACAATTCTTTAAGGTTTGACCTTAAAATTCCCAAACTCCTCATCACTTTGCAATGTTTCCGCACAAACGTCCAATGGGTACACCTCGGGTTGATACAACTGCTCCTCGCTTTGCGATTCTAGGCTATTAAACCTTATTGCCATCTGACCCATTAGGTGTTCCATCTTCAGTTGGCTTGCTTTTGTTTCTTGTCGGATTTATTGCAACTGCTGATGCATATTCTGTTGAAATTGCAAATTGTTAGCAGCAAGATTCTTAACAAGTTCTTCTAAAGATGCACCTGAATCATGTTGGCTCTCGGATCTTGGGTGCTAGACCATGTATTTTTTAGAAATTGCCCTCCATCCTTCTGGAATTGTAGAGTATTCTCCTGCAATTGCAAAGTATTAGCTTTCAAAATATTAATCAACTCTTCCAGAGATGGGCCGGAGTCGTGATAAGAAACTTCTGGTCTGTACGAGAATTGTTGTGCGTCTTGCAAACTATCATGGAAGTAATTCTGATGATTATCCCATCCATAACAAAAGTTAGGTTGATCAGTCCAAACATTATTATAGGATTGAGAATAATGAGTTATAAAAGAAATTACTTCCGTCCATATCAAAAAAAAATTACAAACACAAAAAAAGTGAAAAGATCATGAAATAACTAAAAAGAAATCAATTACAAATAAATATACACAAAACACCAATTAAATCACAAACTAAAACTAAAACATCACATTCCCCGACAACGGCATCAAAATTGACAACGCGTCATTACGCTAGTTAAAATAAAATAACTAGATTACTACTATAACAGTGGTGAGTCTAAGTCGATCTCACAGAGAGTGTGTGTAAAGTTGTTAAAATGAAATTAATTGGTTGTTAGGAAAAGGGGGTTTCGGATTTTGAAATAAGAAAATAAAATAAAATTAGACTAATAAAAATAAATTAAAGAAAACATGTGAAAAATGATAAAAGTGGAGAATTTGGTAGGGACTCAGTTCTTTGGTTCAATTCAGTACGGATTATATCGAAATTCTAGTAATGGGTTTGCAATTAAATGATTCAATAAACGCATTAAAATCATCTTTTCACAATACCCAATTTAATAAACACAAGATAACATAATCAATTCCTAATAAGAGAAAGAAACAACAAAAACAAATAAATACACTTATTCCAGGTCATCGGTGTCAATGTCACCTCCGAACCGGCGTCAGGACGTCTACCCCTTCATGGGTCTCTCAGGAAAATGCTTCAGCCTCATGAAAATTATCCCCAACAGAAATCCCTAGTAGCTCTCTTCTGCCGCCTCTAAGCTCTCTCTCGCAGCTCTCTTCTATTCTCTATTCTATTTTTTATTCTATCTCATGCTACTGTCTTCACTCCACTATTCTATGATGTGACGAATAAACATGTTATCCACCATCACTGTTCACGTTTTCTTTAAACCCAAGCATGAAATGCACCAAAAACGTAGAAGAATGCGCTGCATTAAATACATGTGTTGCGTTGAACGCATACGCTTGCGTTCAATGCAAAATGCAGACGTATGCGTTGTGTTTAACACAAACTTTCCCAGTTACGATCATGCTTTGTTTTGTTTATCTGCTGCTTCTCCCCCTCATGTGTTGTCGTTTTCTTCCTTCCCATGTTATGTCGTGTTCTCCTTCAGCTGCTATTGATTTTGCTCAAGTTTGTGTCGTTTTGCATTGTTTGCTCCTTGGACGTCGTCATTTAGCTCCTTACTATGTTGTCGTTTCACTCTTTGCTTGTCCACCTTTCATCATCCAATCATCACTCCATTAAATTCACATTCAGCCATGCAAAGACATACACCATGAGTGTTGATATCCAGCAGCCCTCTTCCATGGGTTATGCTTTATCCCATTCTTTTATTCTTTATCTTGTCTTCTCGTGCTCCAATTTTCTTATTCTTGCTTCATGAAAACAAGTAAAAATTAATCTTCAAAAAATGGGCAAAATATAGAGCTTCGACTCACTTTAACCTCTTTGCTTCTAAATTGTACCTAAAATCACATATGAGTTAAATTGAGTATCTTAAACAATTTCAAGTCAATAATTTCCAAGTGTTATGGAATAATTTCATAATCAATTAAGCACCTATAAAAGTACCCGTCGATCTATCCATACTAGCTTGTAGAGCTTTCTTCAATTTATACAATGCCTTCTTCAGCGTGTACACCTTTTCTTTGTTTCGCTTCTTTATGAATACTGCTGGTTGCACCACATAGATCTCTTCTTGTAAATCTCCATTGAGAAATGCAAACTTGACATTAAATTGGTAGACAGGTCATTGCACCTGTGCAGCCAACGCTAGAATAAGTCTTATGGTTTCAAATCGAGCTACCGAAAAGAAAGTTTCTTCAAAATCAATGCCATATTATTGTGCATGTCCTTTTTCACAAGGCGAGCTTTGTATTTTTGTATGCTTCCATCTGCAACAAACTTTGTCTTGAAAACCCACTTTAAGCTAATTGCATTTTTGCCTGTTGGTAAGCCAACCATCTCCCATGTTTTATTCTTTTCTATAGTTGTTATCTCCTTAACCATTGCTTTATGCCATATTTCTTTTTTAGTTGCTTCTTCATAGCATACGGGATCAGAAACTGCAAAAGCAAATTGAAAGATGAATAAATATCATTAGTATACTTAGGATTCGACTTTCTGGCCCTTGTTGATCTTCTAGGTGAAATTGGCTCATCTAAATACTCTTCCTCCAGATCTGAAGAGTTTCTACTTGATGTTGTTGAAGTTAATGAGCTTGTTGTCTCTGTAGAAGAACTAGAGAGTGCACTTATGGAGTTTGGCTCTTGTCTTTCATCTTAAGAGATTCCAAGTGGCATAGGATTCTTTTGTTGCACTTGTTTTTCACCCCGATCCCAGCTTGTATTTTCATCAAATACAACATCCCTTATAATTATAATCTTGTCACTAAGAGGGGAATACAATCTATATGCTTTGGATTAAGTACAATAACCAATAAAAATGTACTTTTTAAATTTTTCATCAAGTTTTTAACGAGCTTAAGAATTCATCGAAGCATAAGCAATAAATCCAAAAAATCTTATATGACTTACAGATGGTCTTCTACCACACCATGCTTCATATGGAGTTTGGTTCATGACAGCCCTTATTGATGAGAGATTCAACAAATAGATGGATGTTTCCACAGCTTCCACCCAAAATTGGTTTAAGAGTCCTTTTGCTTGTAACATGCTAGCTTCTCGCCATCTCCACAACAGTTCTATTCTTTCGCTCAGCAACATCATTTTGTTCTGGAGTGGAGGAGTTGTTAACTCCCTGTAGACGCCATTTTCTTCACATAATAGATTGAATTCATTGGACACGAACTCCCCACCTCTATTTGTGCAAAGAACTTTGATATGAAGATCACTTTGTTTTTCTACCATAGCCTTGAATTTCTGGAATTTCATAAACGTTTCTAACTTCTTTTCCAGAAAATAAACCCAACTCATGCGACTATAGTCATCTGTAAAAAAAAACAAAAAATAGCTACTTCCACCTATGGATCTAGTTTGGATTAGTCCACACAAATCAGCATGAATTAATTCTAAACGTTTGCAAGCTCTCCATGCCTTTCCAACAGGAAATGGCCTCCTAGTTTGTTTCCCATAAATACACCCTTCACATAAATCAATTGAGCTATTTTTGGGTAGACCTTGAACCATACCTTTATCACTTAAAAGTTTCAAGCCCTTAATATTAAGATGTCCATACCTCAAATGTCATAGCTTCGAGTCATCTTTTGTGTTCGAAGTAGGTGCAAAATTCTACATATTGGTCACATCCAATGGGAACATCTTGTTTGAGGCCATGCCAACATATACCTTTTTCCCTGATTTCTTATTTTTGATGACACATGCATTACCGTCGAATAATATAGAATATCCACCAGCTATAAGTTGTCTAACACTCAATAAATTGTAACCTAGATTAAGTACAAATTGAACATCATTCAACATTTTTTGCTTAACATGGCTTGTATCAATTCCTACAGTGCCTTTTCCTTCAAGTTGCATCTCCTTTTTGTTGCCAAGTTGCACATTTATCCTTTGTGACTCATCAAGCTCCTAAAATAAGAATTTGTTGCTAGTTGTATGATTTGATCAACTGCTATCTATAAACCACACGTCACTTGGTTTATGAATAGTATCCATATAAGCCATAAAAAGCTTGTTATATTTTTCATTTTCCGTTGCAAAATTCATCTTCTGATCTTTGTACCAACAATCAGCTTTTATATGCCTGTATTTCATGCAATGGTGACATTGAATGCCACTTTTTGAGTTACTATACTCATTGGACTGCTTTTGTCCTCTATATCTTCCTCTACCTCTGCTACTACCTCGACCTCCTCTACCACGAGAACCTCTTCTTCCTCTAAAAGAATGGTTATTTTCTTCATCTCCTTCACTTGAAATGCGTTCTCTTCTTTCTTCTCAATCGATTTGTTGATTCTTGACTCGTGTGTTTGAAGAGATCTCATTAATTCATCAACCGAAACAATTAATAAATCCTTTGCTTCCTCAATAGCAACTACCACATGGTCAAATTTCAGAGTTAGGCTGCTCAATACCTTTGCAACTATCATCTCCTCTAGTATTTCCTCACTGTAGGAGCACTTTTTTTTTTTGATATGATAAGTTTTTTTTTAAATTTTAAAGATAATAAATTACTCAAAGTAGTAAAAAGTTATACTGTACAATCCTTAGAAAGGAGAGAAACCGAAAAACATACACAAAGAGGCAAAACAAAATGGCCTCTACCCTTGGACAGCCTAACAGCAACTCCAACCTATAGAAATTCCACCGCCTACGCATATTCAAACTCAAGCCTATATGTCTAGCAGAAGCAATAAGAGCCTCCCTAATCAAGTTCACAATGGAGTCCGCTAATTCATATTTCAGTCTAGCTTGCTGTTTATAAATCCGTCGATTCCGCTCCCTCCATAAATGGTAGATCACCATTTGAAAAGACGTCCGAATTATGAGGCCTTCAGGCCTCCCAGCTCTAGTTTCCCGGATTATGAGCGCTAAAACGTCATTCCACTCATAGGAGGGTGGAAAAAGATCAAGCAAATGCACAATGCGGCACCAAACCGCTTTAGAGTACACACAGTCAAAAAACAAATGATTCCGACTTTCATCAACTTGATTACAAAGCACACAAATAGGGTCAAAACTTCCAAACCATCTATCCTTCGTGCGCAACCTGTTTTTGACCACCAACCACACCATAAACGCTGCTCTAGGACAAACAACTTGATGCCAAACCGCATCAGCCCAACTCACCTCCTCCGGCCCACCCCTACCGATAGTATGAGCAGATTTCGTAGTGAAAACCCCATCACTGTTGATAGACCACACATGTTTATCCTGTCCGGACCCAAGCACAACACCACCGATATATTGATCAAGGATATAACCGAATCTACAATTAGGCATGAGAGCCCTCCACCTAACCACCCATGCAACTGAAGCTTCCTTGGGGAACCGAGTCCTAAAACTAGACAAGTCAGGTCTCAACCAAAGAGGGCTAAGACCATGCCAATTATCATACCAGAATCTAACACTTTCACCATGCCCTATCTGCCATTGTAAACAAGGGTAAATCAACTCACGGGTTTGCAACAAACTCTTAAAGATCCAAGAATACTCCAACCTCGAATGAAGTTGCCAAAAGCTTTGTCCGTTGAGACGAAAAGTTTGAACCCATTTGACCCACATTGCTTCCCTATCCGCAAAAAGCCTCCAAATACGCTTCATCATCAACACCCTCTGCATCTGAGTGACTGAAATGATTCCCAATCCCCCTTGTTTTTTAGGCACCACAATGTCACTCCATCGGACCTTAGCCCCTTTACAAACACCATGCTTACCCGTCCATAGGAACGCTTTCAAAATTCGATCCATCTCCTTTATAACTCTTTTCGGGAGAACAACATGGGCCGCCCAATGGATATGCATGCTGTTCAAAACTGCCACAATTAAAGTAACCCTCGCAGCAAACGAAAGAAATCTATTCTGCCAGGCGTTTATGCGATTCCTCAATTTTTCTAACAATGGAAGGAAGTCCGAATACTTCGGTTTACCCGGTGTGATCGGCACTCCTAGATATCTGAACGGTTGAGATTGGAGAGGCAATCCTGCTAGGCTACTAAGATGATCCGGATTAGCTACATCAGACGAAACATAGATTCCACTCTTCAGAACATTCATTCTCATGCCCGACCACCGTGAAAAGGTGTCCATCAAGTTAAGCATCCTACTAGTCACCTGAGGGTCAGCTTTACAAAGCAAAATCACATCGTCAGCGTATAAAAGATGAGACAGCTGTAACTCCCGACAACGATGGTGATATTGGAAGAGCCCATTGCATTGAGTTAATTTACACAAAAGCCTAGACAAACCTTCCATAGCTAGAGTGAACAGATAAGGGGAAAGGGGGTCCCCTTGACGGATCCCTCTTTGAATCCTGAAAGGCTTGGTCGGCACTCCATTGACCAAAACACTGAGCGAGGGAGTGTGGATACATTGCTCAACCCATCTGCAAAACAATGGCGGAAGACCTATCCCTAGCATACAATCCGTAAGATAGCTCCACCCAATTGTGTCATAAGCCTTGAACAAATCAATCTTCATAGCACAACTATCTACCCTCTTACCAGAATGGTACTCCCCCAACAATTCCTGTAGCAACAGAATATGATCCCCAATGCTACGCGAAGGAAGAAACGCCCCTTGAGCACCACTGACAAACTCAGACAAAACTCCCTTCAATCGAACGGCCAAAAGAGACGCAATCACCTTGTAGACCGTATTGCAACAAGAAATCGGCCGAAAATCTGAAACTCGATCAGGTCTCTCCTTCTTAGGGATGAGACAAATGTATGTGGCATTAATCTCCTTTAGCATTTCCCGGAAGAAAAGAATTCTAAGACCGCTTCCGTGAATAGTTGCCCCGTAATATGCCAGGTTTGTTGAAAGAAACCAGCAGAAAACCCATCTGGCCCCGGTGATTTGGAACTGTGCAACCGAAATAGAGCCTCCTTCACTTAAAGGGTAGTAAAAGGGGCAGTTAGCAACTCTTTGTGCTTCCGGCTGAGAGTAACATCCAGTACATCGCGAACTCCAAATCCAGACCCCGAGTCAACACTAGTACCCATAAGCCGAACAAAGAACTCTCTAACCCGAGTGGCAACAGCTTCTTGACCCCTCACCGTCTGACCATTATCATCAAGTAGATTCGTAATGGTGTTAATGTTTCGACGACCCAAAATGGCCGCATGAAAAAATTTGGTGTTGCAATCACCTTCCTTAATCCAAGTTTGTCTTGATTTCTGATGGGCAATAGAAGCAGTCAGCTTAAGCGCCTCCTGATAATGATGTAAGCTCTCAACCTCAAGAACTCGAAGTTGATCATTCTGGGGGTCAAGGTAGCAATTTTCCTGGACTGCAACCAACCGCCTACCCAACTCCTGAACATCCCGATTATAGCTGATACTGAACCTCTTGATTGCTAACTTGGCCAATCTCAACTTCTGCATCAACTGGAATGCTTTAAACCCCTGAACCTCCGTCCTCCATACCTGCCCCAACATTTCCAAAAAACCCTCCACCCTAAGTAAACCATTAAAGAACCGAAAGGGAGCCCCAGACCTACGGTAATCACTAGGATGCTGAACAATGATAGGAGAGTGATCTGAACAACTAGGTTCGCCAAACACCGCGGAGTCATTCGGAAAAGTGCGTAACCACTGCTGATTTACCAAAGCCCGATCCAACTTTTTCCGACTGTACAAGTTACCTTTCTGTTTATTTTCCCACGTGAACCACCTGCCACTACCTAGAAGATCAACAAGTGCCGTTTGCAAAAAGAGGTGCTGAAGCTCCCGACCTGCACCACCATGGAAATCCACCCCACCTTCAACCTCCGTCGAATTAAGACAACAATTGAAATCCCCAGCAACTAGCCACGGATCCTGAAGACCAATCTGGAAATCCTGTAGCTCACTCCATAAGACAGCCTATTGGAAAGCAAAATTTAAGGCATAAACTAGAGTTACCAAAACCCGGCCCTGTCCAACAATCGTACATTGCAAATGTATAAACTGGTCTCCCATCTTGAGTACTTGGACTGCCACTTTCTGCTCATTATACCAACACAAAATCCTCCCATTATAATGGTGGGCATGGTTGGAGATGTAGCTCCAGTGAGGTCCCAAAAAACGTAAGTCCCTACGCGTTGAGGGGTCTTTATTTTCGTTTCAAGTAATCCTACCAAAAAAGGCTGAGTATCCTCCACTATCTGCTTAACCATCAACTTCTTGTGGGGAGCGTTCAGCCCCCTCGTATTCCAAATTAAAAACGTCATATTAAAAAAGACACTCCGGGGACATTACCCCTTTATGCTTTTTCTTCTTAACAATAGTTTTCTTAACAACTTCACCTAGAGGTGGACTGAGCTCCCTCGGTTGCTCACTCACCGTCCCAACACATGGACTAGGATCAACTATATCCTCACCCACTTGTTGAATTGCACTCACCTCATGAGCCCCACTGGCACCACTAACCAAGATCTCACCTACAACGAAAGGGGTCTGCTCTCGAGGAGGAGTAGCGCAACCACTATCCCCCTGAACCTCCCCTACCACAACTCCAGATTTCAGACCACCAGCGGTCGGAGACTGTTTAGGAGAACTACACCGAAGTGGCTGCTGAATGGGCGCAGACTCACCAGCACTGGCAAGCTGGTCAACCTGCCGTCCCGGCATCAACTCAGCGCTCCCTTCCGCCAAACACGGACTCCCCCGAAGTCAAACCTACCCCTCCTGACTCCGGTCATCTCGATCCAAATCGTCAAACCAACCAGTTTTAAAAACTCTCCTCGTGGCAACCCACTGGCGTCCAACAGCTTTTGGCTTCCACGGATAGGATACCGCAATACGGTCACATATAAGCTCCCCATTCTCATCAAGTCGCTTAATTGACAAACTATCAGGCAACTCAACATCCTTAGGAACCTCAATACAAATCTTAGCATAGCCTATGCGGTCCATCGCCGCTGTCTGTGCATCCAAACAAAGGGGTTTACCTAAACCACTAGCTAAATGGCTCAAACCATCAACAGTCCAATATTCCATCGGTAAATCATGAAACTGGACCCAAAGAGGAATAGCCTCAATGGCTCCCCTGTCGACACCCATACCTGGTCTCCACTGCTGAAGAAACAGGGGTTGATCCCCAATATGACATGGCCCTTGCTCCAGAATTTCTCCAAGGTTAGAACTCGGAACAAACTTGAAAAACACCGACCCATCGCCCCGGAGCATAGCCTTTTCAAAGCCTTTTTCCCCCACCGACCGCATGCCCACGCACTAACCACCGGAAAAGCAACTCTTTTAGACAAGAAGAAGCCCACCAACGCATTGGACCAAGCACGAGCCCCTGCCTGCAGCAGCTCCACCGGAGGGGACACGATCCCGTCCTGCATAACATTTGGGTAGTAACGAAGTTTCCCCACATTCTTCGACTTGGCCACCACGTTGCTCCAAAAACCACGGCCCACCGGCGACTGAACACGGATCTCACCTGCCTCCACCTCTATCGACGCCGGTAGATCAGCCTCAGCCACCGCCGACGACAGAAGGGGAAAAGCTCCCAACGCTAGCAACGATTCACCCATTAGGGGTGAGCGCCAGGGGTCCTAAGAGGGACCCTGGAAATGACAGAAAAGTCTATGGTCAAAAGGACAAAGACAGGGCAGTCAAAAGGAAAACAGGGGTAAAGAGGTAAAAGCAGAAGAGGCGGGAAAAATGAGGATGAGAGAGGGTAGAGCATTCAAGGAGGAGAGCACTATTAATTAAGTTGCAAGTGGCTTTTTCCCTCACAATGAAACATAAAAGTGATGCAGAGGATAATTAGTGCACTCCATGTAGCTAATGAAATGGAAATTAAGGAACTGATGATTCCTGTCGTTGATCCGGAGAGTGATAAGAATCCTCCATAGCATAATTTCGTTATACCAGAATTTGTTATTTCATTATGTTAGAATCTTTTCTCTCTCTCTCAGTTTGTTAGCGTTAGCTGTACAGAGCCCATGTATATATATTTACGTCTTCCCTGTACTATACACAAGAGAATAAAAAATCTTCCTTCATGTACAAACCTCTTTATCCTCCTCAACCCATTTGCCACACAATAACAAAACGTGTGGCCACTGGCTATTTGTAACCCAAATCCACAGGTTTTTATCACACAGTTCCAAGAAACGTTTCCCTATAAAGGCCCACCACCTAACCAACTCTCTCTCTTTCTCAAGGACACCACATTCCAAAATAGCTTTCAGTTCCATTTTGTCTCCTTCTATAGCCTCTCTTCAAACCCGTCAAGAGTCGGTCACTGACGTTGGATCAATGGCTGCTTCGGTCTCAACCGTTGGAGCTGTTAATAGACTAACGGTACTGTGGTTTTCCCGCCCTTTTCAACTCGCATATTTAGCTTTACTTGGTTTAGGTTCCATCGAGCTAGCTTAGAGGTTAGAGCTCCTGTATTAAGCTGTTCTGAGCTTTTCTTTCCATTGTTTTTATCGTCACTCCTGCATGTATCGGCTTTGATCTCACTCTAGGAAAAGGAAGAATAGTTGTAGCTTGAACTTAGAACAGACTGTCACTGTTTTCACTTGTTAGCATTCAGATTGATGCAAGTTAGTGTAGGTGCACTTGAAAACTATTGAAGAGATGGAATTGTTGCTGGCTTCAAATTCTTGTGGTTCGTCTGTTGCGATAAAGAAAATATCTTTCCTGCAGATGAATTTGAGTGTGACTACACTATCAGTACCAAGCTCGGCGTTCTTTGGCAACAAATTGAAAAGGTTGAACTCTAAGGTGACAAGCCAGAGGCTACTGTCTGGGAATTGTAAGGTAGTTGCAGAGTACGAAGAGGAGAAGCAGACTTCCAAAGACAAATGGAGAGGGCTTGCATTCGACGAATCAGATGACCAACAGGACATTACTAGAGCTAAAGGAATGGTGGACACCCTCTTCCAGGCTCCTATGGAGTCAGGAACTCACTATGCAGTCATGAGTTCCTATGACTACATCAGTCAAGGCCTTAAACAGTATGACATCAACTTCCTGAAATTGAATGCTATTTGAGTTAATTCTGGTCTACAAATCAGTAATGCAAATCTTTGATTTTTCTTTGTTCAGGTACATGGACAACATTATGGATGGATTTTATATTGCTCCAGCATTTATGGACAAGGTTGTTGTACACATTACTAAGAATTTCTTGAACCTACCTAACATTAAGGTAAGTTAAGAGTTGTTGGAGAGTCGTTGAGGCTCGTGCGTTCTTCTATTTCACATACTGTAGTAACATAGGAGTAACAATGGCAGGTTCCTCTGATCTTGGGAATTTGGGGAGGGAAGGGTCAAGGAAAATCTTTTCAGTGTGAGCTTGTTTTTGCTAAGATGGGAATCAAGTAAGTGAAAGAATATTAAACTTGAAGTTGCTAATGGTGGAAATTGATTAACAAGTATACTCTATGTATGTTATGTTTATCCTTTGGTGTTTTTGGTGACATCCCAGTCCCATTGTGATGAGCGCTGGAGAATTGGAAAGTGGAAATGCAGGAGAGCCTGCAAAATTGATCAGACAAAGATACCGTGAGGCCGCAGACATCATAAGGAAGGGAAAGATGTGCTGTCTCTTCATCAATGATCTTGATGCTGGGGCTGGTAGACTTGGTGGAACAACCCAATATACTGTCAACAACCAAATGGTGAATGCTACCCTCATGAACATTGCTGATAACCCCACCAATGTCCAACTCCCTGGTATGTACAACAAGGAGGAGAACCCCCGTGTTCCTATCATAGTCACTGGCAACGATTTCTCAACATTGTATGCCCCTCTAATCCGTGATGGCCGTATGGAGAAGTTCTACTGGGCTCCTACCAGAGAAGATAGGATCGGTGTGTGCACCGGGATCTTCAGAACTGATAATGTTCCCAAGGAGGACATAGTCAAGCTTGTTGACACTTTCCCTGGGCAGTCTATTGGTAAGCTTATGCATAATGCGACGGACTTTTTGGTTACTAAAACTTACTAGCTTAGCAATCCATTAGTAGTTATAACATGGAAATTTTTGAATCTGATGATGATCAATACCGGATTAGGATCTATGCTAAGAGAAGGAATGTGATTGTATGCAGATTTCTTTGGTGCCCTGAGGGCGAGAGTTTATGATGATGAGGTGAGGAAGTGGGTTTCAAGTGTGGGTGTAGAAAATGTAGGGAAGAAGCTTGTGAACTCAAAGGAGGGACCACCAACATTTGAGCAACCAAAGATGTCTCTGTCGAAGCTGCTCGAGTATGGTAACATGCTTGTCCACGAGCAGGAGAACGTGAAGAGAGTTCAATTAGCAGATAAGTACTTGAAAGAGGCAGCTCTTGGAGATGCAAATGATGATGCCATCAAGAATGGATCTTTCTATGGTTAGCCTCTTGATCCTCTATGCCAAATACTTTTTTAAGTTCTGAGAAGTGACTATTGTTTTGATAATTAACTTTTGGTTGCAGGCAAAGCAGCCCAACAGATTGAGTTTCCTGTTCCTAAAGGTTGTACTGATCCATCAGCTCAAAACTTTGATCCAACTGCTAGGAGCGACGATGAGAGCTGCGTCTATCAGTTTTAGGACTCTCCCTGGATTTTACTTATGTCAATATGATACCTTGAAATTTGGTGATATATGTATACTTATAGTTCAGTAAGTGTCCTTTTTGTTGTCTAATGAAGAACAAGGCATTGTACAAGTTTTCAGGTCGTAATTGGAATACTCTAGTTACTGGAACTATTATCAATTTACCAGTTAGTAATGTTCTCTGAGCTATCAGCAAAATGAATAGCCTATTTGGTAAGGACAACTCAAGAGTAGAGTGTTGAGCTCTAATACCACTTGTTGGTGATAGAACTACAACAAAATGATAGTGAATTAAGGTAAATACATAAATCTCATTTCAAGAAACCAGGGAAAGAGGTCAAACAACAGCAACTCCAAGCAACTGTTTCAGCAACAGATGAATTAAAAGCTACCAGGCAAGACTGGTCCATTTCAAACACCAGATGGGGGAAGTTCTACTTCCACAGGTTAGCACTTAGCAGCCAATGGTGGGCTAATATTGTAGCCTCAGTCTTATTCAGACCTATTCCTGAGTTATCACTTAGTTCAGCCAATTTTGAACTTTCCACCGCTCAAAGCACCTGACTCCAGTCCCTTCTGCGATGCTCTGTTATGTAAACCAACGACTGCTAGTTTCTTCCTTTCATCCTGCTTTAAAAACCACGAGTGCTTCTTTCAATAATTAATAATTTAAAATTAAACAATATATTTAAATTAAATAAAATTTATAAATTTCAATACATCTCCCGAAATTACAATATCTACTTTCCTTGTTAGTTTAACTAATAAAAATTAACTTCATACATTAATCAAACGTAACGAATAAAGCTTTAATTTTTTTAAATTTTGATGGAATAAAAATTTAACACTTGAATATTAATATGCCAAATTTTATTATTATTAAATACTGATAATTAATTTTTAACATATTCAAACTTAATAAAACACTTATTAAATTGTATAATATAAGTTATCACATATTAAAGGTTTATTTAACTTTTTATATAATTTTTATAAATAAAAATAATACGTAATAAAAATTTCCCTAATATGTAAAATATGAGAAAATTTAGTAATATATAGCCTTCCTAATTACAGGGCTGTTTCCGAAATTTTTCCAAATAGATCCATGGCTTAACCATGTTGGTCTTTTTATCTCTTAGCTAATCTGCCCATGTGACAACTTATGTTTATGTTGCGGCTCCGGAAGTCAGCCACAGGCCCTCTTGTCTTGCCTTCACTAAGCCACCTTTGATCTTCTGCTTCTCCCTTTCCACGGCAGGGACCTATCTTGCTTATTAGTCCCTGAAAATTTACCAACAACATTCTGTTCCCCAACCTCTTGAAGTATCAATATCCCATTTGGTCTCCATGCTAGTTTGTGATATTTGTCTCTTAACATGGCCTATCTCATCAACTTCTGCCTTTTTTTCACCTTTCTCTTAGTCCCTGTCTCAAGCCAAGTCAACCAACTTTCCTATGCCGGATTCAAAGATGTGGGCACCAACATAAGCTTAACCGGAGTTGCAGAGATTGAAAAAAGTGGCATCCTTCGCTTAACCAATGAGACTAGTAGATTAATTGGTCGTTCCTTTTATGCCTCCCCTTTCCTGTTCAAGAACAAAACTAATGGAAAGGTCTTCTCTTTCTCAACCTCTTTTGCTTTTGCTATAGTCCCCGAGTATCCAAAACTAGGTGGTCATGGCCTCGCTTTCACAATATCATCTTCAAAGGATCTAAAAGCTCTTCCAAGTCAGTACTTAGGTCTTCTCAACGCAACGAATGAAGGTAACTTCACAAACCACCTTTTTGCAGTTGAGTTCGACACTGTCCAAGATTTCGAGTTCGGAGACATCAACGACAACCATGTTGGTATAGATATTAACAGCATGAGGTCCAATGACTCTGCTGTTGCAGCTTATTACACTGAAGATTCCACAAAGCAAGATCTAAATCTCAAGAGTGGAAATGCAGTCATGGCATGGATCGATTATGATTCTGTTCAAAAGGTTCTGAATGTTACTATATCCCCTGCTTCGAAAAAACCCGTCTTGCCAATTTTGTCTTTTCCTGTAGATCTCTCAACAATATTCCAAGAGTATATGTATGTGGGATTCTCTTCTTCAACGGGTTTGCTTGCTAGCTCTCACTATATTCTTGGATGGAGTTTCAAGATTAATGGGCCAACTCAAAGTTTGGATCTTTCTGCTTTGCCTTCGCTTCCTGGATCAAAACACAAGCATTTAGGTATGACTATAGGTGTTTCAGTTGCGTCAGCTGTTCTTGCAATTATTGCAGTATTTTTGGGCATGTTTTACTTTGTTAGAAAGATCAAGAATGCTGATATAATAGAAGATTGGGAGCTTGAAATTGGGCCACATCGATATTCCTATCAAGAGCTCAAAAAAGCAACAAAGAGTTTCAGTGAAAAAGAGCACCTTGGTCATGGTGGTTTTGGCCAGGTTTACAAAGGTACGTTGCAGGATTCAAAGATCCAAGTAGCTGTTAAGCGAATTTCAAACGACTCCAGACAAGGGCTGCGAGAATTTGTATCGGAAATTGCTAGCATGGGACGGCTTCGTCACCGGAATTTGGTTCAGTTACTGGGTTGGTGTCGTCGGAAAGATGATCTCCTTCTTGTCTATGATTTTATGGCCAATGGCAGCTTAGATAAGTTCTTATTTGATGAGCCCAAAATGATCCTGAGTTGGGAACAAAGGTTTAGGATAATAAAAGATGTTGCCTCTGGCCTTCTCTATCTCCACGAGGGCTACGAGAAAGTGGTGATTCACAGGGATGTGAAGGCCAGTAATGTACTACTGGACGGCGAGTTAAATGGTAGACTTGGTGATTTTGGTCTTGCAAGACTGTATGAACACGGATCGAACCCGAACACTACTCGGGTCGTGGGCACATTCGGGTACTTAGCTCCAGAGCTACCAAGAACAGGAAAGGCCACAGAGAGCACAGATGTGTATGCATTTGGTGCACTTCTGTTAGAGGTTACCTGTGGTCGCAGGCCAATCGAGTCGAAGACAGCACCTGAAGAGACTGTCCTTGTGGATTGGGTTTGGAGCAGTTTTGTTGAAGGAAGAGTCCTTGATGTGGTGGACCATCGACTGAATGGTCAGTATTGTGAGGAAGAGGTTATGATGGTTCTGAAACTGGGAATTATGTGCTCAAATTCTGCTCCAATGGGACGACCTAGCATGAGGCAAGTGGTGAGGTATTTGGATGGAGAAGTTGGATTGCCTGAAAACCTGAGGGCTCCTGATGGTTTGCGCAATGGAGTTAATGGTATTGCAGAGGGATTTGATGACTATGTGCACTCTTTAGCATCATCTTCGTTTGACAAAATGAGTGCCTACTCTTCCATGGAAAACGGGTACGGTGGGACTAGTTTCGCTTCTCTTTCTACTTCTCTTTCACTGCTCCAAGGTAGAGGAGAAACCAGATAGCTAGTGTTTAAAAGATCTTCTGTTTTGCCTTTTCCTCGGACAAGTAGAACTTTAAATCTCCAGTGTTCTCAATGTTCCCATAAAGTGTAAAGACATATGATGTTTAGTTCTAAGGAAGAAATGTTTGCCAATGTTTTTATTTTTGCCTCAAACATTCACAAACAGTCCTATGTCAGTACTGAGATGCACCGATCAGACTTTTCGTCGAACACTTGTACGAGTTATGTTCCAAATAAACATCAAAAGGAGGAGTATTGGAAATTTATGCTTTCCATGTAACATCACTCCTAATGAGATTAATCAATGAAATTGAAACCAAATTGTATATTCTAAATCCTATTATTCAAAATTTCAGATCCACCGAGATTTGAGCTAAAGGTGGATTCTGATGTTCCAAAGTATCATTAACTTCATACTTTTGTGCAAGTGACCACTTAGAAAGTGCCTTCGCTCATGTGTGTGCTTTCGGCCATTTCCAGCCAGAAATGATAATTCATTTATGAGCAGTACATGTGGAGGGTATGAAACAATGTCTACACTGTAGTGTCTGAGTCAGACAAGCATTTATTTATGGGTCCTGATTCCTGAAACATGCCCATCCCACAATCATACTAAACAACATAAATTTGTTATGGTTACAATAAAATTAACATTTTGTGGGCACACTACTGTAAAGCAAAGGGGATGTTCTGTATTCAAATTGGTACATAAAATAGGATATGAAGACAAAAGATAGGACTCAGGAGACACCATAGCCACTCATTAAAGCAATAATACACAACTAATATAGATAGATAGAGCATAGCTTTTCAGAAACCTCCCAAATGGAGAGGGCATTAGCCAATCGTAGGGGCTCTTGCAACTTTTCCTGCTGAATCAACATATAATCTGACCCTGTTGTTCCTGAAGTCCATAGTGACAAAACAATTAGGAGGAACTACCTGAATTTGAGCTCCTGGCATGTCTTCCTTTATCTTTCTATCCGCTTCCTCTACAGTTACACCCACAAGATCAGGCCATGTAGTTCTTGCTCCTGGATTTGATCCAAATGGAAACCCATAAAATCCTGATTGTTTCACAAATTCTCAATACCCAAGTTCCTATAGACCTTGTAATCACTTAAAAAGTTGATGTAAGAACTTACTTGGCCGGGTTGGTGTGGATCCAGTGGGTAGAGGTTGGAGAGGGTTTGTGTTCTGATTGTTCCCTGCCATAGCTCGATATCAGTTGCCTAATCTGTGCTTCAACTGTGAAACAAATAGCAGGTGAATATATGTATTGAGACTCTCCATTACCAATCTTAGAATTTATAGGTGAAAGACTTTTTGACTTCTGAATTTGGGTACTGTGTGACAAAAGACAAGCAAAAACATTGGATACAACACCCTATGGCTTTCCATTGCCGGCCTTGAAGAAGCTCCAATTGGAAGCATAAATCTTCCATCCAGGAACCAAGTGCTGACACGTGAGACTCTGATACTGACATTTTCAGGTTCCTGAAGAACCTTGGGGCCAAATATTGGACCTTAACCTTAACGTCCCCGATTCAGGATCTGATCTGGGTTCAGGAACTAGACCTTGGAATTGGCCCATTGGACTATTCTCTAAACTCGTATACTCTAAGTTTAGTAGCACAAGTATTACACTGTTACTCTCAACTAGTACTATTAGTCTCTCTAAATATGAAATATGTAAAAGAATGGGATGACGAACAATTTGATACTGTGTCTTTTAATTTTTGATAATTAAATTATAAGCCTTTTAAAATTTATAGTTCAGTTCTAAACCTTCACAAAATAAGAACTTAAATACTGAACTAATCATTAGATTTTCTTTAAATCCTTATAATTAAACTTGGTAATGTCTAACATTTGATATTTAAGTATCTTATTTTCTAAAATTAGAAAACTTAATTGAAACTTTTAAAAGATTTAGAATGTAATTTTTAAAAAATTGAGAAGTTTAGGACAAAAGAAATAATGATGTTTTGGGTCCATTGTTCCGAATTCCGTACCGTACCGGTCGAAATCCGGAACCGGTACGGGTTGAAGTTGTACCGGGAATAAATTTCGGTTGGTACCGGTCGATTCCGGTAGGTACCGGCCGGAACCACTAATACCGGCGAAACTAGGGACCATTCCGCAAAAAAAAAAGAGGAGGGACTGTTTTGCAAAAACCGAAAATAAACCCTAAAAAATCACCCCCCTCCCCGACTTCGGTCTCCCTCTCACTCTCACTGCCTCACCTCTCTTCGTCTTCTC
>JAOTBA010000004.1:27080027-27091680 GCA_025629845.1 Erythroxylum squamatum | reverse complement strand
AAGATTGAGATCACGATTGTCAATATAAGGGACTTGCTCACGGAGAGGGAACTCACCAACCCATTTGTCATTCCATAGAGAAATAAGTTCTCCATTACCAATTCGCCAAGTAAAACCATCCTTTAGGTAGGGAAGAGCTTTGTTTATGGCTTTCCAGCTTGGAGAAGCAGTAGGGGGTGTTGTACTATGCATAAGAGTGGCATTACGCAGATACTTACCCCGCAAGGCATCAACCCAAGGCTTTGAAACATTTTGGACAAGAGACCACACCAATTTTCCTAACATGGCAATATTGTTTTCTCTGGCCATTCGAATACCCAATCCACCTACTGCTTTAGGGCTACAAACTGCCTCCCACTTTAAACAATGGAAACCACGACCTGTACTGGAAGACCGCCAAAGGAAGTCACGACAATGCTTATCAATCATATCACAAGTGCCAGTTGGCAACCAACAAGTTTGCATAGTGTAAAGAGGTATTGTAGATAGCGTAGATTTAACTAAAGTGAGACGACCAGCCTTGTTTAGCAATTTGGCTTTCCATCCTTGCAAACGATTTTGAATTTTAGTCAAAAGAAGCTGAGAAGCATGCTTTGTGTTTGTCCCACTCAGGGGTACTCCAAGATAGGTCCCTAGGTCCAAAGTAAAGGTTAAGTGGAGTTGATGTCTTAACGTCTCTCTGTGGCGCCTATTACCATGGGGGGAAATAAAAGTTTTAGACTTCTGCTCATTAATCTGCATCCCAAAGCAAGCACAAAACTGTTGAATGGTATTTAATACCACCCGACACCCCCGGACAGTGGCATGGGAAAATAAGAGCACATCATCCGCAAAGAGGAGATGGGAGATAGCTGGACTTTCCCCAAATAGCTTGACAGGTTTCCATTGATGAGACACAACTCTGTGCGAAATGAGCATATAGAGTTTCTCCATACAGAGAACAAAAAGGTATGGAGATAAGGGGTCCCCTTGTCGCAACCCACGCTTAGGTTCAAATTCTGGGAGGCATGCACCATTCCATAAAATGGAGAGGCGTGAACTAGAAACACATGACATAATAAGAGAAATGAGGCGCAATGGAAAGTTGAAATCAAGCAAGGTTTGCCTCAGGAACCGCCAATCAACTCGGTCATAAGCTTTAGCCAGATCAACCTTCATAGCTAAGTATCCCTCCTTTTTTGATTTCCGTATGGTATGAACCACCTCTTTGGCCAAGATGATATGCTCAGCAGCAGTTCGCCCTGATATAAAAGCCCCTTGCATAGGATGGATAAGAGAATCCAAAATAGGTCTAATACGTTGGACAATCACCTTGGTGAGGATCTTGTAACTCACGTTACATAAGCTGATAGGACGAAATTGAGACATAGAGACAGGCTGCTCATCCTTTGGAATAAGAACCACCCTAGTTGCAGTGATGTTTGTTGAGAAAATACCTGCATTAAAGGCCTCATTAACCATGCCAAAGACGCTATCTCCAATTATGTGCCAGAATTTTTTATAGAAAATAGGTTGAAACCCGAACATACTATCAGACATGACCATTCACAAGCATGTCCAAAAGAAGACATATAGGTACCAGAGCCTATGAATTGTTTTGAAATTAGAAAGTGAGATCTATGGCCTAGGACATGACTATGTCAGCACTATCAGCCTTATTTGAAAACACGGAATTCAATCTCCATTAGCACTATAGGACTTGTTAGATATATAGCTGAGTTGGGGTAGGTTTAGTGGGGGTCAAGTCGTGTTGAACTGAATCAACTAGAGTTTATAATTAATTATAATTGTGTAAATTTAGTCTATATAAATAAATATGTAATATTCATCAAACGGAGAGTTTTGATTAACCAATTATAAAATTAGTCATGGCATACCTAAACTAGCCAAAACTTATTAAAATTTTCTCGTGTTTTTCTTTATTTGTTTCTTTTTCTTTCATACAAATTTATTCTTGCTACATTTAGTCAAGAACATCTCATCTGATGAAGAATCAATTAACACTTCCTTATGCCACTTATGATTATTAAAGTCCTGTTTACAAACCAATCTTTTGATTTCTTGAATCACTTGATATCCATCCTTCTTGGATGTTTTTGTATACATTGAGAACACTATTGTTCAACCTTTTATGATACTAATATATTCATTATTTTAAAAAAAAATATTCTTGCTACATATACCTTATTTTTCAACAAGTGGTATTAGAGCATTTTTAAGGTAATAATGACTCAATTGCAAAGTTTGAAATATGTAAGTTTAACATAATTAGAAGTTTTGGATAGTGGTAATGGATAATGAAGGATTTTTCGGTGCAACTAGGCTTACTAAAGAGTTTGTAGGAGAATAACCCGGAAGACAAAGATAAGCTTAATTTGGAGGAGTTATAGGCAAGTTGTTGGAGCCATACGATTTTGTCTGTTAGATGAGGTCATGTATCACGTCATGGAGATTGCAACCCATACAAAGATATGGGAGAACCTAGAGAGCTAATACTTGTCAAAATAACTCACAAACAAATTTTATATGAGCAAAGAATATATAGAATAAACATGCACAAAAGAAACAAATCTAGAACATCATATCAATATGTAAACCAAATAGTCAATGACTTACTGAGGCTTAGAGTGACTATAGTGGACAAGGATAAGGCAACAATTATGCTTTGTTCTTTATCTCTTTCTTATGAACATCTGGTGACCATAATAATAATGGGTAAGGACACAATTAATGTTGAGAAAATCACTACTATGCTATGGATTAACAACCAATGGAGACTTAATGCTAGTGAAAGCTCTCAAATTGAAGGTTGTGTGCAAAGGAAAATAAAAATCATAGAGGAAAGCAAGAGAAAGATGATTTATTTCAATAGAGTTATAGGTCAAAAACCAGGGGCAAAAAGACATTATGGTGTTATAAGTGCGAGTAAACTAGACATATCAAGTTGAATTATCAAAATAAGGAGTAAAGGGACAAAACAAAAACTGATGATTATTCAAAGTCTACTAATACAGTGTAAAGCAAAAATAAATATTCTAGCGACAAAGAAATGCACTATGTTTCAAAAAATCAATTACAAGAATTATAAATTTTGAATACGTGAAAGAAGGATTAGTTTATGTCATATACATTAGCTAACTTTGGGATTGTTAGATTGAGATGTAAATCTTATAAAATTGTTAAAACAAGACAGGTTAAGATTAAGATGTTTGATGAAATTGTTATGATGTTGAATGGAGTCTGACATATGTTAAATTTAGGGAGTGTTATATTTTAGGAAATTATATAGAAAAGATGTGTTAAGATCAGTAAAAAGCAGTACTAAGGTAGAACATGTGAAACTAGAACAGTCTGAAACAGATGCTAAGGAAGTTAGAAATTCTAATTTAGGAGATATAATAATTTCAGGAAGAAAGGATCAATATAGTATAATCATGAGTCGAGTAAGGTAGACTAGTAGACCACCAAGGAGATATGGATGGGAAGGTTTTGTTGCATATAATTTTACCATCAGTAATAAGGATCCAATTACTTTTTAGGGATTAGGAAAAGTTAAAAGAAAGATAGATAGATGAGTGTTATGATGAAGGATGTGAGGTCTTACAAGATCAAGTAATTGAACATAACTAAAAAAATTTGTTAGAAAAGGTTCACACTTTGGAGGATGTAGTCAACATGTTGATAAAGCGGATTGCCAAAGAAAAGTTTAAGCATTGTTTGTACTTGATTAATATCTATAAGTGTTAAACATGGTTACAGCCTAAATTATGTAGAGTATATTTGCTAAAGTGGAGATTGTTGTATATGGCTTATATGTACAAGTGCAATCCTAGGGTGTCTCTGGACACAAGTGTTTTCTTAGAAAACTTTGGGTAAATATAACTTGAGACACAAGCATGGCTTAAGACATGTTCCTTTAAGGAAATTAAAGCTGAAGACCTAAGTTGGAAATACATGCATATTAGTGGGGCATATATATTTTTATAAGAGACTCGATCTAAGACACAACTATATCGTAGACTATGTCTAATTGACAGTCAGAGGATATATATGTGCTAGATCCTGTGTAATATTTTAAAATTACGTAATGAGATTTATGACCAGGTCCTAGGTTATGTTAATATAGTCATCCTTATTTGAAAACATGTTTTTAGTGAAATTCAAACTCTATGAGTGATGAGAATCAAGCATCTACTCAAGCTACATAAGCTTCTAAGCAAGGGAGACATAAAGAGGGGCTCATAGAGGTTACAAATAGTTCCAATCAAATGCCAAAACTTGTTGGAAATCTATTAGAGAATATTAGATGACCATTAACAAAAAGTAGAGTAAAGAAGGTAAAAGAAAAAGCTCTCAATTACTTAATGATAGATCTTTATGTAAAAAGTGAAAATTTTCTTCTTTAAGATTGAATTAAAGCATATAATATTGATTCAAGCAAATGAACAAGCTATGGAAAGAGGCAACATAATGTATTTGATGTCATTATCATGTTGGTGTCAGGCATTGGTCTTACACTGACTTTGAAGATTGGAGAAATTGAAGCAAATCAACGCTAGAGTAATACTTATGAGCGGTGTCAGACTCATTTATTTTGAGTACCTTTAAAGCTCCAAAAGCTAACTAACACCGTTGTAAAAGTTGAATAGATGTCAAACTCACATATTAGATGTTTTAATTTTTTTAATTTCATATTTCTATGTAGATAAGGATTGAATGTTTAAAAGTTATTTAGTTGTTAAGACCCTAGTTCCTAGGTATTTTATGTTTATAAAAAAGTTATCTTATTGATGTAATTGACAGATGGCATTATTGATAAAAAGAAGCTCTTATTTTAGGTTCATTAATAACTTATGAGCTTATTTAGCTTGCTAGTTGGGATAACCCCATAATGGTATCATTTGCATTCTATCTTTTCTCTAAGTGTGGCTACTAAATCAAGGTTGTCTAAAGTTCAAATTTTTCTAGCTCATAATCCAGATAATACAGACCTTATAGGAAAGAAGAAATGTTTGTTAGATTCATATTTGCAAACTATTCATAACCAGTTTACTTTTATTAAGAAAAGATCAAGAATTAGTTGGCTTAAGGATGGAGATCTCTACACAAAACTCTTTGTCAATATAGAGTTAGCAAAGGAAAAATAGAAACATAATTTGTTCAGTTATCTTAAGTGATGGATTTGAGTTGCATGACCATAATTCAATTCTTCTGGCAGCTTCAGACTTCTTTTTTAATCTTTTAAGATCAACAAAACCTTTTGAATCTTCCCCATCTCTACTGAGGAGTTTCATTTCAATGAAATACCTGATAAAATTGCTACTTTTTTGTTACACCCATTGAAGACAAAGAGATTATTGATACAATTTTCATGCTTAATGGACTACAAGAACTTGGATGAGATGGTTTAAATGGACTTTTCTATCAGAATTCTCAGGACGTTGTTGGTAAAATGATGTTGGATACAACTCATGAATTTTTCAAAATTGGGAAATCGTTAAAGAAGATTAACAAAACCTTCATTTGTTTGATTCTTAAGTAACTAATTCAGCAACTTTTAGTGATTATAGACCTATTTCTTGCACAAATTTTCTCTATAAGATTAACTTTAAGTTGTTTGCTACAAGGTTAAAAAAGGCTGTTAATTAGCTTATCAATAACAATTAAAGTGCTTTTATGGAAAATAGATAGATTCAGACAACATACTACTTGTTCAGGAACTGATTAAGGGATATTTTAGAAAAGGCTCTTCAAGAAATTGCTTTATTAAGGTTGACCTTAACAAAACCTTTGATAACATTAATTTGGGATTTCTTGTTTCATCTGCTGGAAGTGTTTGGTTTTCCTAGAAAATTCACATTATAGATTAAGGAATGTGTGAAAACTGTTTCCTTTTCAATTTTGGTGAATGGCGTTCCTTCTAAGCTTTTCAAAGGTGCTAGACATATAAGACATGAGGATTCATTGTCTCCATGTCTCTTCGTCTTATGTATGGAAGCTCTTTCTTTACTTATCAAGCATAATGTCAGTGTGAATCCAACATTTAGGTTTCATTACAAATGTGATAAGATATCCTATGTTGATCTTTATTTTGCTGATGATTTGCTTCTATTTTTCAAAGCTCATTTGGCCTCGATACAAATTCTAATGGATTCTCTTCAGGTTTTTAAAAGAATTTCAAGTTTGGAATTGAATTTCAGTAAGAGTTACTTCCTAATCTCTGAACCAGCCTCAGGTTTGGAACCTCACATTTCTAGTATTATTGGAATGAGTAGAAGGAAGCCTCCTTTCTTGTATCTAGGCCTCCCTATATCCCCAAGAAGGTTGAGATTTTCTAAATGTTTTCCTTTGATTGAAAAGGTACATAATAAACTCTCCTCTTGGGTCAAGAAATCACTTTTTTATGCTGGAAAACTTTAATGGCTTAAATCTATCCTATCTTGTAACACCTCATACTTGGTAATGAAATCGGCATACTGAGTATTATCATATTCTTAAATACATAACATTTCGAACAACACATTTTATATTTAAAACATCATTATTCTAGCAATTACTATTCACTTTATAAAATTTTCGACAGAATTTTCTCTATATTTGCTTAAAATCTCCTACAAGAAACTTCAATACACTTCTTATGCGTGTTACTCAACTATCCATCTCCATGTCAAACTCCTTGAAAAAATAATTTACCCATCCTTCAATACATTTCAACTCATCTAAATCAAATTTCATACATAACTTTCATATATAATTCACAATAAAATTCTATAAAATCCTTCACTTCGTTATGTGTACATGCCATAACCAAAAACAAAATAAAATTTTGTAGTACATCCACCTCTAAGCCTTCCAAGATCCTCTATATAACTTTAGTCTTATAGTAGGTCTACCACAAATTTCTCCTAATTCTCTTTAAACCCTACGTATGGAAAGAAAATCCACACACTAAGTTATAGACTTAGTGGTGTTAAAACAATTTCATTTATTTTTATTCAATTTAATTCATTCCATCCTAACGTGCATAACATATAATTTTTTTCAAATATAAATATCTTCATTTATTTCTAAGCATAAATAAGCATTTAAAATCAAGTTATGAAATACAAACATGTATCGATTATAATAATCCATATCTAAGTCCACATTGATCAATAAATTGTACAATCAATTACTACTTTCATTTGAAGTTCTTTAATCATTAGTCATGCATTTATATATTTTTCCTGTAATTTCCCTAAGTAAAGTCCAACAGAATTGCATCCCCGAGTTAGATAAACGGGGTTTTAAAATACAAAATCGGGTTATCGGAACCATATATTAGGATTGAGCTCTCAGAGCCATGCAGTTCATAACACAAATTAAATATCTTACACTAGAATCGAGCTCTCAGAGTCATATAGTCCGATAACACATATCATGACATAGTACTGCTAACTCCCTATTTGACATGCCAATTTTATCATATTCCTCTATTTTACTAGGGGCAAATCTAATTAAATTCCATTAAAATTTAATGATAAAAACTCATAATAGCCAATTCAAGCTATTCCATATTCGGCCAAAGTAAATGTCACAATTTAACGTCATTTTTTCTTTATTATTGGTTTTAATTTAGCTCGTATAACATTCAAGACATATTCATCTTCCAATTAGTCAAAATAATATGGATATCAAGATTTCAAATTCAAACATAATATATGTCAATCGGGGAAAATACAAATTATAAGTTCAAAATTCAAATTAATCACATATATTACTTCATTTACAATCCAATTAAATATTTTTAAAATTTAATAAACCTCTAATTTTATCTTAAGAACCCTAAATTATCTAATACACAATTTTTAGGGAAAAATAGAATTGCAAAAACATATACCAAATTGATGTCCAATTCTTCAAATTAAACTTCCATGAACTTCAATTTCACCATCAATTCCTTATTCCTTCTCTTTCTTTCTCTCTTTCCCCTTCAGTTCATCTTCTTTATCTTCATAATATTTCATAATAAATTCAAGTTCATGCATATAATTACACCAAAATCATGTACTAAAAACCAATAAAAACTCCATTAACTTACCTTATTAATTTTCGGGTAGTATTCATCAAGAGCATCCATATACTTTTTCTTCATCTTTTCCCAAACTTTTCGTGATATGGTAAGTTTAGGGATACTAGGTTAATGATTTAGTATTTAATAGTTGATTTGGGGTTAAAGATAGAAAAAAGTTGGCTTGAAAGTAGAAGAAAGTGAAAGAAAAAGGAGAAAAAGAAGAGAGGGGTTATTCTCGGCAATCTGTGGTGAAGAAGAGAGTGGGTAGGTGACAAAAATGTCATGTGGTCCCTTAATAATTTTTTTCCAATTTTTTTAAAAATCCAAAATTAACTTTAACTTTTAATCCATTCTTTTCTTCTTCTCAATAAAAATACCCATAAGAAAAATATCAACCCCATATAAAGACCTTAATTAATATTATTTATTTTTATTAATATTTTGGGGTTTGACTTTCATCCTTTCTCAGGTCAAACTAAATTGATTTTGACCTCAAATTAAATTCTCGGGTTGTCCTTGAATAATACTATTTGATGCCAAATAAAATAAAATATAGTTTGAGTCCCAAGTGTTACTATTCACCTCGAGATACACTATTCACGACCCAAAAAGTACTTTTCATGAAACTGAGATTTTTTTTGGCCATTACATATCTTCTTTACATATTTATTGGAGCTCACATTTCTTTCTTTCTAAAAAACTTATCAAAATGCTAGAAAGAATGTTTAGGAATTTTCTATGGAGCCATTTAAAGGGAGTGAATGGGTTTGCTAAAGTCAAGTGGTCTAACATTTGTTATCGTAAATATTAAGGTGCTTTAGGAGCCAATGACATTAAGGCAACTAACTCAGCTTTAATTCTCAAAAGATTATGGCAGACCCTGGAAATAAAACATCACTTTGGATGAAATGGATGCCTAGTTATTTGGTAAAGGGTAGAAGTATCTAGAAAGTGCAAAAGAGTTTTCTCATTCTTGGTTCCTTGATCAGCCCCTACATCCCAGAGAGCTTGTTAAAGCTAATGTATTGTGTAGAGTTAGGAATGGTGAGAATTCTTCAATTTGGTATGATAATTGGACATGTTATAGTTAGTTGATTCACCAAGTTGGAGTGTTATAAGCTAGATCACTTGGTAGCTTAGATGATAAGGTCTCTAAGCTGATAGATACTAACAATTGGGCTCTTCCACAAGAACTATTGAGGTACAAACCTGCAGATTCACTTGACATATTTAAATATGATAGTTTCTATTGGAAAGGGAAACCAATAGCCAACATGACCAGTAAAGTAACTAGGAATCTATTGCAACCACTCAGCTCCATGGTTTCTTGGTACAATATTGTATGGAACAAGTTCTTGACACCTAAAATCTCATTTCTCCTATGGTTGATAATGAAACGCAAATTAAGCACTATGGATATATTGCATTTCTTGGCTGTAGATGATTATTGCTCCTTATGCAGGTTCTGTAAGGAAACTAAGGAACATTTGTTTTTTAAGTGTCAATATGCTTATGGTGTATGGAAAGAGATCTAAATATTATGTCACTGGAGCTGTAATAGGAACGCACTCTCAGATGTCATTCAATGGCTAAAATATCATTCTTGTATTCATAAAGACACTTTGGAGATTTATTTTCTTAGTATAGGAACAAGCATTCGTGGGATATGGAAGGAAAGGAACAATAGGAGATTCAAAAGCAAATTTGTCAAAGAGAAAGAGACTACAACTAGGATTCTACAAATAATCAAGGAAACCATCTTCTTAAGATCTAAGTCAAGGATTTCTTAGTAGTTTAAGTAATAGTCTATTGGTGATTGTAACCTTGTTATTTTTGAGGGGTGATTACATTAGTTCTCCTTGATTGGTTTGCTAATGGAATTTTTGTAATCTTATCTATTGCTTCTCAATACATTCTTTTAATTTCTCAAAAAAAAGTGTTACTATTCATACCCTTTTTAAAATATATTTTTAATATGTTTTCCAAACGGATAGATATTCTCATCTCTGAAACCCTTGACAACATCAAAGAGCTCAATTTATAAACTGATTACTCAGCAGCTCCAACCTTCTCCAATTATTACTATCGTTTTCTCTCTATGTTTTGAGTAGCTAAAAACTTTTTACGTCTCTTGTTTCAATGGTTATCCCCTAGACCCTCTTGTAAGATTTAACTTTCATTCTTTATTAATACCTTTTCGTCTTTCCTTTTCCCAAAAAAAAACCTAAGAGTGACAATTCTTTTAACAATCTATATTAATGGAAGAGTATATATGCATATTCTAATAAGTGAACATTAGATAGAAAAATATTTTTTACGTGATTCTTTTAACTAATGATTTATAAAAGAATTTTATGTTATCTTCACATATGATTTTTGAAGAAAAATAAAGTTATAAGTAATAATTTGCATTTTTTGTCATGTTAATTCTTTGTGTTTTATGTTCTTTTGTTATATTTTTGTGATGTTCTGCTTGTGTTTTCAGGGTAATTTAAGTTTTTGCATATTTCAGGTGACAAAATACAAAGTGACTTAATTTGAAGTAAAATTGATTAAATGGAGAGCATAGGTGACATTTTAATTGTGCCTGACTTCATATATATGGACGCATGAGGATAAGACGCACGGGACAAAGGGCTGGAGAAATAAATCAAAGATCAAGAAAACCAGCTAAGAGGTGGACCAACCAAATGGAGGCTAGCGTGAGAGTGAGGACGAAACACGCATAAGGCTTCAGTCACCAAGGGAGAGCTCCAGGACAAAAACGTGAAAAGCTACTAACACTCAATGGTCCCATTAATTAGTTTTAATTGAAGACATGTGACGCAAATGAGACAAGGAGCAGCAAATTAATTAAATGCAAGAGTGGAGGCTTTACTCAATTGGTCCCATCAGCGCAAAGAGCTACAAGGCGTTGGAGAATAACGTAACAAGCCCACATATACATTAACGCTACAGGAGGCAGGCTTCACGGCGTGAATAAGACGTGGATCAATTAGAGGCAACAGAGGGACACGTTACAAGCACAGGTGAAGGGCAGCAATTAAAACACACGAAGGAGTTGTCGGACTTAGAGAAGCCAAGAGAAATAATAAAAGCTTAAGACCAAGGAGCTTCTAATAGACATGCACGGCAACTTGGAATTGAGTGGGCTGGAGAATTAATTGAAGAGGGGCCCACATTATTAAAGGAGACACAAAAACCTAGGGGAAAAACATAGATGAACGGCGGCTTTTAAAAGAAAAGAAGAAGATATTATTCACATTAGAGAATAGAGAGGAGGAGCGTGCGAGAAGTTGACGGCAACACAAAAGGGAGGGGCGTGAGCAGAGAACTTGGAGGGATTATATTTCATCGTATTAAAGAGAACAGTGGACGGCAACAACAGCAATTTCGAGGAAGGCTTGTGGATTTCGACAGAGTGGACGACAGCGGCAGTAAGAGGACGACAGTGCTGAGTTTTATTTTTCAGTGAGATTTAATTTTTATTTTAATTGTCAATTTCAGTTTTAATTGTTAGAGACTAGAATTATGTGTGGCTAAGTTTTTAATCTAGTCAGGGTACTTTACGTTTGATGCATGTAATTCGTGAGACTCCTG
>JAOTBA010000004.1:27033596-27046866 GCA_025629845.1 Erythroxylum squamatum | reverse complement strand
TTCAAAATTTTATTATTCATATAAACATTATTAGTTCAATTTTTAAGTCAATTTTGATAACTTAAATTTCAAAATTTTATTATTCATATAAACATTATTAGTTCAATTTTTAAGTCAATTTTGATAACTTAAATTTCAAAATTTTATTATTCATATAAACATTATTAGTTCAATTTTTAAGTCAATTTTGATAACTTAAATTTCAAAATTTTATTATTCATATAAACATTATTAGTTCAATTTTTAAGTCAATTTTGATAACTTAAATTTCAAAATTTACACATAATAAAGAAAATGTTCTACTAAAATTTTCTTTGTAAAATGTTTATTTTTATAGTTTATAGGTAAACTTCCCTTTATTAATTAAAGTAGTCTTTTATTCTAATTCTTCAAAAATTATGCAAGATTTCTGGAAATTTCCTTTTAAACATTACATATTAATAATCTAAATTCTATTGAAACACTAAATTAATTATCTTCTTAAAAAATGGTTTCAATGTATTATTAATTTTATTCAAATTTTAAATATCTTTATACTTTTTTTATGTTTTGAAACACCTATATAAATTAACAGTTTTGTTACTCAATACAAAAATCGTGAATAGGAGTATGTTGGTCCGCCCTTTTTTTAAAAAAGAAGAATGTATTAATAATAAGAAGCAAGTGTACACAAAAGTTTGTTCAAAGAAAACTATACAAAGACTAGACTAGATAGGCATTACATCAAAGTGAATAGAAATCACAACGTAACAATTTGGATCATTGAGTTAGTCCAAGTATTTTGGACCATTGTTTGATTCTGTTGCACAAAGCTTGTAAAGTAGTTTTATTGGAGTTGAAAGAGTCACGAAATATCTTCCCATGCTGTTTCCTTCTTCCCAGATAATAGCAACTAAGTAATTGAACTCACACGATCACCTTCATGTATGTTTTATCTGAACCTCTCTATACCGCTTGATAATGTCTAACCAAGAGTATGCATGGTAGTCTTTCATATGTACTGAATATATTGGCACTGAAAAAAACAATATGTTTTCATCAGAAGACTTGCAAAGAATACAGCAATTTGGTAAACCAGAAAAGTGTGTTATTCTATCAATTGTAGGAAGTCTGTTTCTGATTGCTAACAAGGAAGTGATTGAGGCGTGAGGAGAATACCATATCACTATATTCATGAAAACCATTAATAGCTCTTTTATAATTACCATCTTTTTTTCCCTTGTCTAGCCAAATGTAGCCTCACAATCTCCTAGTTATTTTGAAGAACAAAAGCCAACACCAACATCTCTTTCTCCATTAACATTTATCAACCAACCTTTCCTTGAGGTCGAACTGATTTATCTAGCCAGCTTTCGGTTACACGCAGAGAAAAACTCACTAGGAGAATGTCACATAAGATTGAAAATTGCGATCCTATTAGTTGCATACATGCTATTGACGTGATTCTCATTAGCTGGTTATTGTGGAAATTCACAACTCAAATCAAAACAATAGCCTATTGGGCTGAAATTACATACAACGCGAGAAAGAACAAATAAAGACAAGAAACCAACTATTCAATGTCACATTGCGCCGATGAACAGTCCCTAATCCAACGAATCAAGGGTAACATAGGGGAATTCTTCATATCCTGTGATGCCTGTTATTCTTATGCGCGAATTTGGCTGCATAATCAAGTCACACTCATGTCAACGGATTAGACAGGAAGTTGCTATCTATCTACCAATCATATTACATGGTAGAATGTAATTGTCCCATTTATTTCTCTAAGTTACACTTAATTCCTTTCATACATACAGACAGTAGTTCTTGCAAGACAAAAAGGTATAGAAGTGATGCTAGCTATGAGCAGAATATCCAAAATTAAATTTGAAACCTATGCTGTGCAAATTAATACCACCATTTACTTGGCAACATTTCCGTTCCGTTGGGCAGATACAAATCAACTCAGTTATACCTGGCCTTAATCCTGACTTGTAGTTAAAAAATTGATTTACAACCCACACCAAACACTGCTTTCTGCATTCATATCTAATCAACATCCCATTTAGATAGGTGCCACACTGAGATGCGCACTTCAAAAAATTATTGGACCATTGAAAGGAGTACCCTTTCAGAAGCCAGCTGAAGATACCAGTCACATTAGGTAAACCAGAGTCAAACAGGGAGCGGAGCGCACTAAGAGTGAATAATAAATATATACTTTCTATAGATTCTGTCTATAAGAATAGACATACTACCTGATATTAGAAATGCATTAGAATTTACTAGAAAAATAATAACAAATCCTTTACAATTTAGCAACTAAATAACTGAATATTAAAAAACTCCTAAATGGGAATGTTGAAAAGTTAACAATTAAAGTAAGTAGAAACTCTATGGAAAGACATTAATATGTAGTTGATCCATGACAATAAGAGTTGAAATTGTTTTCCATTAATTGTTGAATTGCTCATCCTGAAAACTAAATTAAAGAATGTGAAGGTTAACAACTAAGGTGGAAGTAGACCATATGAAGAAAAAGCAGTTGGAAGCTTTTAAACATTCAATTTGTTTAATTGGGTATTAAAAAAGTGCAGCAAAAGTTCTGTGGGCAATTATTTATTTTTTAACACATATGACTCGAATGAGATGACTATTATATTAAACTTGACAAATAAGAAAAAGGTCAAACCGGCCAGTTCCCAACTTTTGGATTTCTCAGGAGAGAGTCACTGCATTTTGGTGTCTAACCAATCAGTTTGTTCATATATTAGCATACATATGAAAGTAAATGCTACCTGACTTAGATTTTACAATGTTGCAAGTTCTTTGACTTAGATTTTACAATAACCTCACAAAATCAGGCTTCTTTGATTTAATCTAATTTCACCTTTTACATTTACTTTGAGTTATTCAAGTTGTGGCTTCATATTCTGCTTATTCAAGTTGAACTCTAACAATTTAGTAATGGAAAAGGAATTTCAATATGAGCTGATACATATTATAATAGGTAATGAGCAAGTTATGTATGCCTAAACATCAATTGCATCAACCATATAGAGGACTTCATAACCCTTCTTCTTCAACTTACTGCATGAACTTATATGCAGTGTTTGGTGCCACTAATAACCTCTAGTTTATGCAGTGTTTGATGACCTATAGTTTAGTGTGTTTGATGCAGAGTGGAGATGACTTAACTGGTCACCTACCTTTACCTAGTAATTAAAAGTCCTTGACTTAGTAATTTAATTTGTTACAATTATCTGCAGATACAAAAATTATCTGCAGATACAAGTGTAATATATACCTAAGGCAGTTTACCAAAACTGCCTTAGTTCTTATCTGCAGATACAAGTGTAATATAAAGTAATTATGTTGCAAGTAATTACGTAGATATGCTTTTGAGTTATGTTTCAGTTTTTGACATCAACCCTTGAAATGCTTTTGATCTAGTTCTTCAATCTTTAGTAGCTTACTGCTTTACTGATCTTGTGTTGTCATTATTCTTTACTGATCTGCAGATACAAGTGTAATATAACGTACAGATTGTTAAGTTTAAGTTGATCATATGGGCTGTGTTATGTACAAGAGTTATGCTGACTATAGGGTATATGCAATACTCACTGCTAGATACTGATTGAGAACAATGTTGATCAAAATGAGAACCTCACTGGTTTGTACAAAATGACATTATACACTGGTTTCATCAGTTTCATACCCCAAAATCCCCTACAATCCCCTAATATGTTTACAAAGTCTCTTAGTAACTATGAATCTGATGCACATTTTACACATACAATTGAATGATATATATATAACAGTTTCAGCTTTAATATATATATGACTATTTCTGGATTCAACAGGTTCTGCACTTGATTAATCAACTGTTCTACTTTCCTCTGTTTGAGTTATGGTTTTACATTGACTGCTCTTTCTTTGCCCCTTCTTCGATCATGGTACTTAAAAAGCATCATCTTTTTACTGTAACTGGTAATCCGATGCCAACATGTTAGAGAGCTATTTATTCTATGTGAAAAAGGAACTGTGGAAAGTGAATTCGTTGCTTTTGTGTTGGAGTCAGCATAAACTGATGTGATCTGCAGTTACTGGCTTCACGTTCTGCCTTTTTGTTCCAACTTTCTTGTTAAATTATTCGAGTTTTCATGTTTAAGTACGATGCCATGAATCTAAGATCACACACCTGGCTCTTAATGCCTATTCCTTCCACAAAATTGACTGAAAACTTGAAATTAGTGATATTCATTTGTGGAATAAGCTGATTCTTTGCGTTTTCACTTGTTCTTCGTAATTGAAGGAAAGCATCAAAGTGATTTGAACAACTAGGCCTTGTTTTTTCAATTACCTGAAGTAGCAAAGAATTACTTGATTGACCTGTCAGGCTCATTTTATATTTCTTGTCTCAGTCTACCTTGTTGAAAATGGCGGCTCTTAAGGTTTTCTGCTTTGTTTTCTTTTGTTTCTTTCAGGTCTTCTGCCAGTTATGCACTCAACTCCCACAATATTGAGTTAAACAAGAAAAGGAAGTTACAGAGTGATCAATTAGGCTTGCCTATACCAAAACATAAATGCTGGGGTCATCAGTTGCCTACAGAACCTCTAACAAGAGTCGAGGAAAACCAAGAAATAGAAGACTTCTTCAAACATGATCTGGAAAATGAAATTTCAGATAGACTAGCTATTGAGTACGATTGTAGTCATGCAAAAGATAGCAACAGTTTTGTGGGGGATTCTGAATCTGTTTCGTCTTTATGTGGCGATTATAAATTTGATTCAGACGTCTCAAAGATATGGTCTTCTGATGCGCCCTCCACTTCATCATCATTCAGCTTTGGCTGCAGCAGTTCTACAATTACTGAGTCTTATTCTGATGGCACAACCGGAACGAGTGTTGGCAAGGAGGATGCTTGTGGGGGAGGAAAGCTTGATCCTGTAGATCTCAACCATGGATTTCAAATCACTCATTATCATGAGGATTCCATCCTAAAATTTGGAAGGAATGCAGATTATACTTACCCAGAATGTGGAAAAGAACTCATGGACTTGTATAGAGATGAAGAACTAGAGGATGCTCTTCATTCCAACACACTGAATCCAAATATTTATGTCCTTTCCTCTGGGAGATGGAGCCTTAATCAAGGTAATTTGGAGGGGGCAATGATACTTTTTGTTCCTTGCATGCGACATAGCTTGAATAATTTTCTAGATAACTTCAGTTTCTCTTATTAAGTAATTTCTTTGATTTCAGATTCTCAACCAGCCACCAGGAAACCAACAATTGATCAAGAATTCGAGCAATACTTTTCTACGCTTATGCTGTAACTGGATAAAGCCCGGCACAACCCTCCAGATGTGTATATGACCAATAATACTGAAGATGAAATGTAAAAATGGCATGCTCATTGTTATCTTCTTGTAGGAATAATGAAATGAAGAGTTTGGCTTTCATCACCTTCAGACTTCTTCCGGTTATACCGTCACGGTGAGCTTCTTTGAGAAGAAAGAAAAGATGCAGGTCTTAATGGGCATTCTGACAATTCTGCTAAACCATGTTTGAAGCAGTTTAACATTCTGTATTGATGTGGAGTAGAATACAATGATCTAAGTCTAGCAAGCTAATGCCATTTTTATGTTGTTGGATGCTTTTTCTCCTTTAGACACTTTGCCTATTCTTTTATCTGTCATAGCAATCGGAAAATAGAATGAAACCGATCATGTTACTGTTAAGTGGTATTAGGTGACAAAGAGTACGTAAAGGAACTACAATTCAACCAAAAAGATCAATTTAAATGCACCAGCCGGGAATCGAACCCGGGTCTGTACCGTGGCAGGGTACTATTCTACCACTAGACCACTGGTGCCTTGTTAGATCTCTCTCAATAATTAAATTGGTAAATTTAATAATTAAAAACAAAACAATGATAATGGAAACTATTAAGTGGAATGAAGAGGAAGAACCAATTTAAGTTAGAAAGTGAAAAGTGGAAGAAATCTTATGACAATGGCTAATCAAAACCAACTTTTATTAACAATTGAAGAAACAAAAAATCACACAACCCCTTTTTTGGGGTCTCTTCATTTCCCAAACACTCCACAAAAGAATCTCTTAAATTAACAATTAAATTAAAGAAACATCACAAAATTAAAAGTACACTTTCTTTGACAAAACGAATTAAAAATGTTCAAGAAATCAGTGCTGTGATGCCACTCCGGATCAATGGTCAGTCAAACTCAACATTGTGGAAGATCAGAAGGTGGTGGTGGTAACTTCTGGTTTTGTTGCGGACCATTCAATACCACCCATGCCATTCTCAGTCCCCAGCTGGTATGCACATCAAGGTGGCAATGCATAAGCCACACTCCTGTTTAATAACAACAAATCATATGTTAGTTATTTGGAAAAACATGGTTTTAGCAGAAATTTATGATTCCAGACCTGGATTATCTGCGAGGAAGCGTATAGCAATCCAACCACCGGCAGGAACACCTGCAGTGTTCCGCTCAACAGGGTCAACAAGATTAAAGCTCCTAGGATCTTTGTTGGGATCATAATTACCAAAACCTTGTCCAACAATAAAGAAGTTGAATCCATGCAAATGAAGGGGGTGGCTTTCTGCACCAAGAATGCTCGTGTCCTGCAACACCAACTCCACACTTGTGTTGAACTTCAGAACCAAAGCTTTTGTCCCGTTAGTAACCATAGTGTTGTTCGGTGGTGTACCCGTATAATTAAATGGAATTAATGGGTTCTGAGGAAAATCTGAGGTGAAGACACCATTTGACCGTCCAAAGAAGTATGATTGCAGAAGAGGAACAGTTGGCAGTGCAAAGGAGTTATTGTTAATGGAAGCAGCAAATTTAGTTCCATTAGGTCCTTGACAAGTTGTGTTCTGATCACAAGGGTGGGTTCCAAGTCCAACTGTGAAGAAGAATCTCCTGTCAACAGTTTGTGGTACAGTGGCAGTGAAGTTACTGTTGTTTAAGCTACGAAATTTACTGGTGAAATTAGCCACGAAACTCGTAGAGTTGATCGGAGGCAATGTTGGTTTGAAGGTTGGAATCTTTTTGTGACGGACTGATGGAGGACGCTTGTATGTGAGTATTCCTGCGGTGGACGTATTGTCAAATGTTCCTCTGCCAGTGAAGTAAGGTCTAGTGGCCATCAAAAAGGTGGCATTAGGAAAATGAGGTTTGGTTTTGAGCAGAACGTTGGTGGTTTGGCCTGGTGTTATGAGGAGCGTGTCAGTGTCGAAAGGTTTGACATAGACAGCGTCAGCTTCGACAACGGTGAGAGTGTGATTGGCGATGCTGAAGAAGAGCTCTTCATTGAGCGCAGCATTAATAAGTCGGAGAAGGTATGTTTTTCCTGGCTTTACCTTTAGCTTGAAGGTGTCTGTAATCATCAGGAAGAGTCAAGAACATATATATTACGTGTGTAAAGGCTAACTGAAACACTATACCTGGAGAAGAACAGTTGTAGAAAGGTCCAGGAAGGCCATTAATGGTATATGCGTCAGAAACATTTGGACCTCCCCCAGTCCGAAGAGCTTGGGCAATGACAGCCTCAGGGTCAACATTAAACCACTCTCCTGAAACCCAAATGCAAGAGATTTAAGATTATACATATCCAAAAGTTGATGATCAATGTTTTACACATAAAAACTTCAGTCTTTACCCAAAAGTATGGGAACTTCCTTGTATGGTTTCTCAAAGGGGTAGGATTCATTAAGACTGGGAAGAATAATAATGGGTCCGTAGATAGATGATCGTAGCCATGAAATGTGAGCATGCCACAGGAGTGTTCCTCTCTGCCCAGTGATTGTGAAGTTGTAAGTATACGACTGCCCATTTTTTATTGGACATTGTGTGACATAGGCAGGTCCATCAGCCCAACAGGTTCTGAGCTGCCTCACTCCATGCCTACACAACCGTAACATAACATTGTTGGTTTCTTGCAATGTAATAGATTATTATAAACTAGTGATCCATTTATTTTCTTACCAGTGAATGCTAACGTTGTAGGAGACATGATTAACTACCTTAACGACAACTCTGTCGCCTACTCTTGCTACCAACCGAGGCCCTGGGAGCTCGCCATTCACTGTCACAACACTCCTTGTGTTGCATAGTCTTGTGATGTTTTTGTACACGATCTATAATTCAAGGAAGATGGAAAAAGAAAACGCGATTAGATATAGAAAATATAGAAACAAAAGGTGAAACCAAGTCCAGGTTTCCGTTAGGATTGTACATTGAAAGTGTAATGCCTTGTGATGCCGATTGTAGTTTCTGGCAATAGTGATAAGACGTTCAACTGAAGCAGCAAAGCTGAAGTGGTAACAAACAAGGAAAGACGATGGTCACCCATCTCTCTCTCTTTCTCTTTGTCTTACTGTTTGTTTGGTTGATAAGAAAGTAAGGCAATGAATGTGTAAAGTGTGGGAAAGTGAGTGATTATATAGAGACGAGATTAGGTGACATCTACAAGATTATCATTTAGAACACAAGGAATGTTTTTGGCGTTGAAATTAACTCTGCTTAAAGGTATGGTAGAGATTGTCACCTTTTAGTTTCGTCTCATGAGCTTTGCTTTTCTTTGGTAAGCTTAATTTTAAAGTGTTCATTAAGCAAGGTTTTTCTTTAAATACATGAACATAATTTTGATTGCTTGCATGACCGATCCTAATTGGGTCTGCAATTATAATATGAAATTAGCTAATGAATTGGAATTGGTTTATTTAGATTATATTAAGGATATTTGAAAGTTTATTAAATGCAAATTCAAAAAATAATATAATTTTTCTATCATAAAAAATGAATAGGTTATCTTATTTTATTTTCAAAATTAAAAATTAGGATTCAATTAAAAAAATTAGATTATATATAGTATTGATCTATGGAAATACTTCGTATGATTCAATCGTATGATTGATTTTTTATGGTTATTAATAGTCATTTTTATAAAAAATTAATTTATTAAAATTTTATTTCCATTATTTATAATAAGAATAGTTAACGAGGGTGATTCTTGTAGCAACTTGTAAAGTTACTCCTTTGTAATCAAAATGTCATAGGTTTGAGTCACGAAAATAACTTCTTTGTACTAAATGCAAAAGAAAGGAAGCATATATTGATGACCCTCCTACAACTCTCACGAAGGGAGGAGCCTTATACATTGGGGTATGTTGCATTTGTGTTTGTTATAATAAGAATAATTACTAATCACCATTAAAATTTGCTTATACCCTAGAGACTTTCTGCCAAGCTTCAGGCTAGATCGTCAACACAGCCAAAACGCGGATTTTTTTCTCCACAAACGTCTCTCGTGCCACGCCACGCCACGGCGTCTCAGTTCTGGAATCAGGGTGGCCAACACGACGAATCTGGGCCGCTATTTAGAGGTCCCCTTGATCCATGAGCGCACATCCAGGTACACCTATCAGCACATTTTGGATAGTGCTCAACAGCGACTGACGGGTTGGAGCGCTAGACTTCTTTCGTTAGCCGGCAGGGCTACTTTATCACAGACAGTCCTCTCGGCTTTACCTATTTATACTATGCAAACGGTGCGCCTGCCCAGGCAATTGTGCGATGATATGGAAAAACTCATGCGCAACTTTTTATGGGGGTCCGCGCCCGGTCATCGCAAGCTGCATCTGGTCAATTGGGAATCCGTGTGTCGGCCGAAATCAGAAGGCGGCCTGGGCCTCAAGCGTATTCGGTCGATGAATGACGCGTTAATGGCCAAATTGGGCTGGAGCTTGCTCACTAAACCCCACGCTCTTTGGGTTCAGGTTCTCCGAGCCAAGTATAAGCTTGAGACAACGCACCTTCCCCTCACGACCGCCAGGGCCGGCGCTTCATCCGTCTGGTATGGGATCTCGGCCTCTTGGGACTGGATCCGCAAAGGGAGTGTTGAAGATGCTCCCTTGAAGGTTGAATATAGCTCCTTCTTTGCACAACCCTGTCGAGGAACAAAGTTGGATGAAACCTTTTGTCAAATACCTTGTGCACTGTTCACGCAAGTCTCCTTCCAGTGAAAAATGTTGGAACATCAGTCCCTCGATTTTGATCTGAGCATATGATGACTCTCTAATGTTGCAACTCACTTCCTCACAAATCAATGAATGTATGGCAGATGTTTTGTGTATATTTGTAAAAGAATGCGGCTCTCCTTTGTAAATGAATGTAACAGTGATTTTCAATTTTGCAAACTCTGAATGTGTAAAAACTACTTCGTCTACTCACTGATCAACTTGTGTCTCTGCTTTGAACGGAATTAAATGATGTAAAAAGATAACTAACAGATCAAGATTGAAACTTGAGAAAAAGATGGAATTTGGCATTCACTCTCAAAGCTTTTCTTGAACTAGATTCTGGTTTTGGGAAAACAGAACATCCACAAAAAATGCTTCTACTTTACTTCTAATACTCAACTTTTAAACTTGCTACTGGAAAACAAAACAACAACAATGAAACATAACAAGAAAATTGAAACTTGAAAGATGATCTTGTATTGAGAGTTTTTCTGGTTTTTTTCATACATCCGAAAGTGTAAAAATGAGGAGCTTTATATTTAGCTCTATCACATTCTGATACAACTTAATTCTAAACTGGAAGATAAAGTCTTGGACTGATGAATAAAACTAGACTAGTACAAACATTTCCTGATTTAGCAAGACACAAAAGCAACTTCATTTGTCTTTAGCATAACTAAAACCAACATTGTTAAAATCAGAAACTTGTGCAGCATGAACAGTATCAATTCTTCAGCACCAAAAGACTGACATGCAAATCCGATTGTCAGTTGTGGGATTACAATGCTTCAGCTTCATGCATTTTGATTAGCTCTAACTAAACTTGATTTTGTTGATTAAACTTCTTGAAATTTGCTTCAGACTTTTGTTGGTTTTTCAACTCTGCACTTCTGGTTACTTCCTGGTTACTTTTCCCTCCAAGTAACTAACTGGAATCCTCAACTTCTGTTGTGCACCTGATGAGCTTGCATCTGCATCTTTCATTTTCCATTCTCTTCTCTGCCTTGTGCTTCATTCATCTGATCTTTGACTTCATTGGTTTGATCCATACATTGTTGAATTATGCTTAGGATCATCAACTCCAATTTCCTTTTGCACTTCAACTCATTCAGTTTTCCCTTCAGCTTTCTTTTGTTCTTTATCTTCAATGTCATTGCTAGCTCTTCCACCAATTTCAATACTTCAGTTTACACAAGACAAATCAATTCAACACCAGTGTTGTTACTAACGAAAACATCACTTTCATCACAAACAATGAAGCCCATAGCAGCCATGCGACAGGAAAATGATGAAAATGGTGCCAACTCCTTGCTAGCCAAAGTCTCTTTTGATTGAAGATTGGGAAACAGATCTTTGAGTGGCGCTAATATCTCCTCCCCTGAAGCGACATAAACAGGAACGTCACTTCCATAACTCAATGCCCTCAACATAAGACCTACTTCCTCTGGTGTAAGTAGGCATCGTCCTTGCCTCCGTTCTTCCTCAAGATTTCTTTACCGCATTTCACACCGAAATAATAATCAGCTCAATAGTTTTTCTTGAACCGTTTCATTTAATATGCACGCTGTTCTCTGCTGGGGCCTCACATGTAAACTTTTCCACCTCCCCCGAATTGCACCAAGTTCTGCCTGCCCTTTCTTTGTCTCCTCCACCGTAATAGCATCCAAAGAACGCAAGCATATCAGGTTCAAACCTGTATGATGATTTTAAAAGCATCAATGAGCTTCAAGAACCCATATGATCATTTTAATATCACCACTTAAGACTGTTGAAATGTTCAACGTATTCCTTCTTTGTTTTACTGTAGACCTAAATATCGTCAAAAAAGACTAATACAAATTTGCAGAGATATGAAGAGAATACCTCATTCATGAGAGCTTGAAACGTAGACAACGCATTTTTTAATCCAAACGCCATTACAAGAAATTCAAAGTGCCTGTGGTGAGTTCGAAAAGTCGTTTTCTCCACATCTGGTTCCCACATTCAGACTTGGTGATACCCAGAAGCAAGGCGAGTTTTGTAAAGTACCTAGTTCCATGTAATTCCTCCAACAATTCGTCTATCACCGGTATTGAAAACTTGTCTTTAATTGTTCTCGCATTCAACTCTCGATAGTTCACACACATCCGTCACGTATTTAGGTCATATTATTTCGAACAATGGAATTCAGGCGGATCCTTCCAAAATTTCTGCCATGTTAGAGTGGCCAAGACCGACAACAATTAAACGACTTCAGTTTTATGCTCTTTCTTTTCCTTACTTCAGGCGAAGATTATAAATATAAGACGGTTGATCTAAGCTAACGGTAAAATTGGATTTCCCTCTTTAAAGAAATTAGGAAATAATAATTGTTTTCGAATAGAAACTGAATTAATTAACTTTTCTTGACATTCGCGAAGTCTCGATATCGTCTACCTTTTTTTAAATTAGAAATAATAAAATTATAGTGAGATGAAATCTGGCATTCTTTTATAAATTCACGTTCGAAACTTTTAATCACCAGTTAAATTTCAAGTTTATAAAAAAATTGGTCATATTTCTTGTCATAGTTTTTAACTTGTATTTCTGTTAAAGCAACCAACAATTTATGGTGCATATCCTTATATTTTTAATATATTGTTATGGTGTAACTAATATAATTAGAACATTTTTTGAACAAGTTGTGAGAATTTAAATAATAAAAGTATACATTTTAAAAAATATTCAATAATAATAGTAATAGTAATGATTATTTGATAATAATTAATAGCAATGTTTTAAAAACTGGACCGAACATCGAACCGGTTAAAGTAAAAAAGTTTAAGGTTTAGAGGTTCAACATAGCTATAAAACTAATACAAGAATAAAAATACACATAATATCTATTAATTATTAAAGAAAAAAGGGAAAAATATTTGATTTTACAATTTTTCGATTTCAAAATGAATTAATTTCTTTTAACATTTAGAGGCAGAAGATATAATCATCTTTTTATAATTTTACTTACTCTTAATCACTATTATTTTAAACTATTTAAAATATATCGTATGGTATCTTTGTTCCATATGAAATTTATTATACGACAACAATTAATTATATAATAATTTTCTTGTTAAAATAATTTGAGTAATAATTAATAAAGGTCTTTATTAAAATTTATAATATCACAATATATTAAGAAATTTGAAATAATACAGATTTTAAAAGTAACTTAAAATTGACAAAAAGCTCGAATTTAAGTTAATAATATCCAC
>JAOTBA010000004.1:27023118-27033496 GCA_025629845.1 Erythroxylum squamatum | reverse complement strand
TTCAAGCTACAATTTCTGGATTCTCCAAGTTTGTTTCCATTCTATCTTTTTCTTCCCTCTTGCACTGAATTTCCTTCGTTAAGGTTTGATCTTCATTTTCCTAAACTTGATCTTTATTGCCTTGATCCATACACTTTTGAATTATACTTAGGATCATCAACTCCAATTTTCACCTGCACTTCAATCCCTTCGGTTTTCCCTTCAGCTTCTTCTTTTTTCTCACTTTCACTGTCATTGCAAGCTCCTCCACTAATTTCAACACATCAGGTTGCATAAAACAACACAATTCAACAGGGAGCAAATGGACTGTGGGCAACGGGAGGCGCATCTTATTCTAGATGGCTAACAGGCTAGGGGATCGGGGTCCCCTTATTCATGTTTCTCACTCGCCAATGCCAGATCCCCTTCTTCTCGCTTCAGTCGCAAATCTTACGAACGAGGATGGCAGTTGGCGTTGGCAAGTGATCCAGCAGTACCTCCCGGCCACAGTCTGTCTGGAGCTGGCGCAGGGCTACCCTTTCGTCGAGCCTCAGGGGGCAGGCACCCTGCGGTGGGAACCTACCACTCATGGTGGATTCACAGTGGCATCGGCATACGACTTAATTGAGGACGATCATCGGGCCAACGACATCCGATGTGGGGGATTATCTGAAAATGGGCCGGCCCGTAACGCATCAGGTCCTTCCTGTGGCTCGTGGCTAACCGGAGACTGCTGACCAATCACCAGTGCGTGGTCCATCATATCGCTCAGGACAGCCGCTGCCAGTCTTGTGGGCAGGAGGAAACGACTATCCACGTGCTGCGGGACTGTTCGCGGGTGCTAGATATCTGGCGCAAATTTTCCCTGTCTATGGTCGGTACGAATTTTTTCCAGCAGGAGCGGGAGACGTGGCTGATCTCGAACCTTACGACGCACAACCCGGTGCATCAGGAAGCTTGGTCCACGATTTTTGGGGTTACGTGTTGGTTCCTCTAGCAATGGCGGAATCGTAATCTGTTTGAGCTGGGATTTGCTTGGCCTGTCGAAGGCCACAGAAGTATCCTGGACTACGTCAAGTGGATCGCTCGGGCTCGGGTTCTGAAAAACCGGGTGTTCCCCTCGCAGGGCCTTCCAGTGGGGTCCTTAGTGGGGTGGACCAAGCCCGTTGTAGGCTGGGTGAAAGTTAACACTGATGGAGCCCTGACCTCGGGCTCCCCATCGTGCTTATCTGGGGGGCTCATTCGTGATTGGCATGGGGATTGGAAAGGGGGGTTCCAGCTCCCCGCTCGCCGCGGAGTTTTGGGGCCTGCTCTCGAGACTCACTCTCGCTTGGAATCTGGGTTTCCGACGAGTGGTCGTCGAAGTCGACTCCCTTGAGGTTATTAATCTTCTTTCTGCACCACCCTCTATGTTGACTGACGTTTCTGTTTTGGTGACAGGTATCCAGCAGCTGTTGCAGCGGGAGTGGTCGTGTCAATTGCAGCATGTTTATCGGGAAGGGAATCAGTGTGCTGATAGTCTAGCTCGTCTCGCGGGCGTTTTACATCCGGGCCTTCATATCCTTCACGAGCCCCCTTTTGGCGTTCAGGAGTTGCTCCACAGAGATGCGCACGGCGTAGTGTATCCTAGAGCGATGCTTTAGTGTTGTAGTTTCTTTTTCTTTTTCTTTTCCTCTTGTACCAAAAAAAAATTGCTTATAGAACTATTTCTTACCTCCAAATGTTTTAAGTTATGATTAAAAACTCAACCGATTCGACCAGTTCAACTGTAAAAACCAAAAACCTTGAATAATTTACCTTCTTCATTTAGTTTTTAACTTTCCGGTTCAATTTACTTTAATAAATAATATCTTTAAAAATCAAAATTTTATTTAACAATATATTTTTTCAATTAAACTTCAAAATTTTGATAAATAAGAATAATTTCTTTCAATTATATTTAAAATTTTTAAATTTTAGTCAGTTTTATAACTTCCAAACTTTTAAATTTTAAATTTTAATCTTACAAATTGTATCTCTTTTAAAGAATTAGTTTTAAGGTCTATTAAATTCCGGTCAAGAGATGGTTGTACTGGACTCTTATTCACTCTTCCGAATTGCTTTGGTCCAAGTAGGCATTTTTGGATCATAGATTGCCTTTTTGGATGAATTATTTCAGATTTCAATAATGTCGGCTCAAAGTACAAATCCCCAAAAGAAGCTTGGAAAGCGAATCGCTTTTCCTTTTACTTTGTTTATATTAAACGGCTTATTTAAAACTCAAATTTACTTCAACCGTTTAACTTTATTATTATAATGGAAAGGAATTAAATTAAATTTAAGTTAATCTATATATAAATAGTAAACCTAAAATATTAAGATATTAGGTCAGATATATTATATGTATTAGTTGTTATAAGCAATATTTTAAAAACTCAACCAATTAATTGAAAATTTTTTAATCTATTTAACTTTTCGATTCAGATTTTAATTTTTCGGTTCGATAATTTTAATAACTGTTGTACTTTGAGCCGACATTATTGAATATATTAAAATTAACTAATTAATTTTAATTAATAATTTCTTGTACATTAAAATTAATTAGTTAATTTTATTTTAAAATTTTTAATAGGTAAAAACAACCTCTTTGAATCATATTTTATATTTTAAATTTTATTTAATCTTTAATTTATTTTACGACGGCCTAATATCGATTGGTTTAATTTTCGATCCGATTTTTAAAATATTAATTAAAAGTTAGAACAATCCCACGTAGTTGGAAAATTAATCTTACTATACAAACCGACATGGTTGTACTATTACCAAATTTGGTTGAATTAATGTAGCTTATAAGTGGAGTTAGGGCAGTTGGAATTTGGAAACCTTAAACATGTACTTGAGTTTGACAATCTTATTACTCTATTTGCAAGGTAGCTCCTACTTCCTACTGGGGCCGTTTGTCTCCACCTGTTTTGTCTTTGAAACTACGGAATAGTTTCTGATTTTCATGTCAAGCAAAGCTCTTGATAGGCTGTTCACGTCCACAACTAGTCTAGATCAAAACATTACTCGCTGGCGTCAAATTCAAGACGTTGCAACTAATTAAGAATTGACTCGCTCTTCTTCACACAGTCACACATGACACAACCCCATCTTTGATTGTGTTCAATATCCACAGAAGCATCCGTACTGTCTCTTTCTTTGGGTTTTTTGTTTTCATTTTATTGTTTTGTTTTTTGTTGGTGAAGTTGATTACTTGCAGATAACTCATCGGATGAGAGCGATGTCTCAGCTAAACAATCCCACATAAAGTTCATGTTCAGGATTTTCGGTTCGAGTGTTCAACGTTCAATGTTTTAGGTTAACGGGTGCGGAGCCAATAATTTGGTCACACACTCCTGTGAGATGTTCCTGAAAGTTAGGAGGTACATTTCTATTGTTTGGGTCAAAAAAGGTGTAATTAAAACCCCACTATGAGACAGGTACTTAGAGGATTATCCAACGTGAATGGGAAGGAAGATTTTAGCATGTATATCGTGAAGGAAACCAGTGTGTAAATAGGCTGACCTCGCTTGTAAGTTTAGCCAATCTTAGCCTTTTTACTCTCAGGAAACCACCGATGACCGTACTGGAGCTCCTCTATCGTGACAAGCAGGGTACACTATACCGTCTAGCGCTGTGTTAGTTTTAACTTGTAATTTTGGTTTGTATTCCTTTGTACACCAAAAAAAAAAAACCACTATGAGTGTTCATATAAACAATCTTGGTAGCACAGGATTCAGGAAGGTCTTGGTCTCGGGTCAAAACTGATCCTGTTCTGCAGGATCTTCTTACAACTTGGGTTAAATGTTAAAACTAATCCTAACTATCTAGACAATCCTATCCTACCACAGTTTCACTCCCATCCCATCAAGAACTTGTTTCTTTTGAGCAAAGAAAGAAAGTAAAACTTGAGTGATTAACGTATAAATAATTGTAGCTGGAACAGCATTATCAATCTAGTGACTGTCAGTTCCAGGAATTAAACTGTCATTTTTGCTTACTGCTATATCTTTACCAGTAAACTACGCACTATCTGATCATTGGATTTCGAAACGATTCTTCCCCAGCTCTTGGTTTCTGATAAAGATTTAATCTTCTTTTTTTTATGAACAGTCCACGTTATGGGCCTCCTCCATTCTTAAGTAAAATAAAAGATTCCAATCTTTTTGCCAGCTAATGAAACTCATTGCCCTGACAATGCAATCATTGAATAGTTGAATACCCACAAAGCACATTCAATTTTGTTTTTCCAACTTCAAACAAAGAGTAGTTCAATCCAATATTAAGATTCAAAAAAAAAAAAATTGAATACTTGACAGAACAGAGTACACAAGAAGAAAACGAACACCAAAAAAAAGAAGGAAAACCACTGCACTGAGACTAAAGAATATGAACCTACAAATGAATCATTCTAACAACTACCGTAGAACCTCCTTACAATCGCTTGTCTTAACAAGATGCCAAAGTGCTTGAGAAGCTACATACAAGCTTCCCGTCGTCGTGTCGGCATGGAGAAGAGAACGTCGAGATCAGGAGGTTGAAAATAACCGTTTTTGGGTGGGGCCCGCTTCTTCACAACCGCTGATTTCTTCTTAGGAGTTGGAGGGCAAGCCAATGCCGTCGTAATACGGCATTTCGGAGTAGTGCACTCTTCCTCCTCCGACATGTCGGTTCTCTGATCCACCTCCATAATAACAGTAGAGACTAGAGAGACAGAGAGAGTAGAGAAACGGGTGAAAAGCTGAAAAATGAAACGTCTTATAAGTTTTGAGTTTTTGAATGAAAATTTGAATTGGGAGAGAAAGCGTGGGAAACTTTTTGGTGAGACCAGATTTGGTATTTAGATCTAGCGGTGGGTGTTGCTTGACAGCTGGAGGGAGCTTACGTGGACAGCTAAACCGTGGGGTTCAAGTCGGTGCTTGCGCGGGAAAATTGCCATTGCTTTGAATCTGGACCGTCAGTTTACTTTGAATGAGAATCAACGGTGATGGTTTCCTGTTCTCCCTTCGTGGCCTGGAATCTATATTTTTAACATAGATAAATATGTAGTCATGGGCTTCTGGTCTTCAGCTTCCCGGGCCCAATGTAAATGTTCATGGCCACACTATGAATTGGCCTAATTTGATTATATTATGACCCATAAAATAAAATAAGAAATTTAAAGTTTAAAATTTTTATCTGCATTAGAATGACATAAAATAGTGTATAGTTGAAGTATATTATGTAAATTCATTGGAAATATATACTTATTAAAAAATTTAATATCAAATTATTAAAATGATTCCGAAATCCAACGGCATAGAAAAGAAGTCTCTTGTGTTGAAATCTTGAGTTTTAGCATTTTAAATTTCTAAAAGATTTTAAATTTTAAATTATCACTTGAATTAAGTTCATTACTCAATTTATATTTTTGTTCAAATGATTTATCTTAAATGTGTGAAATAATTGAGTCTTTTAAATTCAAATCTTTAATTATTATTTAATTAAAATTTATTCAAATAATGTAATATATGAATTATTGTATACTTTAACGATTTATAAATCAAATTAGAAGTTCCACTTCTTAATAAAAACTTACTTTTTTATTGAGAAGGTAAAAGCAATTTTTTAAAAACTAGATCGAAAATTAAATTGGTAAGACAAGAGATTTAAGATTTAAATTAGACCGTTATAAAACTGGCTAAAGATTGAATGAAATTAAATAATTTAAAATATGTTTGAAAAAATTATCCTTATCTATCAAAGAATTTGAAATTTAATTGAAAAAAAAGATTATTAAACAAAAATTAATTGATTTATAAAAAATTATTAATTAATAAAAATTGACCGATTAATTGATAAATTCATTAGTTTTTAACAACAAAAACATTAAAATAAATTGAACAAAAAAATTAAAAATTGATTCAAAAAGTTAAACAATTTAAGATTTTTAGTAAAACAAGAGTTTTTTTTGTAGAATGAAAGAAAAATACTACAAATTACATGGTAAATCTAGGATGACAAGCCCCCGACATATCCTCTAAGGGTATTGATAGGCATTCCTTAGGTGGGAGCTCAAAAGTAATGACCTCGAGTTCGAACTGGTTTGCATAATTAACTAGTCAGTTTGTACACTGATTATCTTCCTTATAAGTATGTCGAATTATAACAACCCAGTTACGGATAAACAATTCATTAATGGACAGCACTAAAGGATTAAGAGACATAACTCGCTTAGCCGGAAATGAAAACAAATTGATTACTGTACTCGAATCCACCTGTAATTTTATATGTTGGTACCCCAAGTTTCAGGCCAGTGTCATGCGCTCGATGAGTTAACATTTCAAGTTCTAGACGGGCTCACCGACCCGAAAAATGTGTCCCACCATGGACGGTCCTTTTTGTTTCTACTTGGAGATGCAGATAATACAGTAAGATATTAGGGTTTTTAGGGTATCTAGGACCTCTAGGTTTTGGTTCAAGACGACGCGGAGAGTCAGAGGAGACAGATCGAACCGCTCCATTACTCGTGAACTAATTTCCGACACCCAAAAGTGTTTCCCACGTGTCACAACGCTCTTGTCGTGGTCCCACTTCATAAATGGTTTGACTTTTGAACAAACGTCCACGAGGATTTGGTCTACTCCATGCAAACCTAAGCCCACTCTGCCAGTCAACCCACCCATTGTCGTTATCCTTTTGTGGGGTTTGAGGTTGAGGATTCCCAAAGTCAAAGCCACGTAAAGACACTAACTTCCCTCACTTTGAAGCAACCGCTCGGGATCGTCTTCTTGTGTTCGAGATAGATTTTTCTTATCTTTGTATGTATATAATTTATTATTATTATTATTAAATGAAAATATTAATAAGTTATTAGTCTCATAACTTTTTTGAAATGATGCAAACAACATGTACTTTAAGCTTTGACTATGTCTGATTACGTAAGCTTACATTCCATTTTTAATGTCAAGAAATTAAAAGCTTACAATCCATTTTTAATGTCAAGAAATTAAACTATCTAGAGCGATTGGGAGGATTAGTTTTATAGTACATTAAACCTAACATGATCATATCTTTATATATATTTGATCCACGGAAGGGAATTAAGTTTGGCTCAAAAAAGTTACTAAAATAATTCCGAAAAGAAAGATTAAGACCAATGTTTTAAATAACAAATCGGAAGTTAAACCAGTAAAATAAGAGGTTTAAGATTTAAGAAGTTTAATCATAATTAGACTATTGTAAAATTGGCTAAAGATTAAATTAAAGAAATTGAAATATGATTGAAAGAGATTATTCTTATATATTGAAGAATTTGAAGTTTAATTGAAAAATAGATTGTTAAATAAGATTAATTGTTTTATTTTAATTTATAAGAACTTATTAATTTACAAAAATTGAGCTATTAATTAATAAATTAATTAGTTTTTAACAACAAGAGTTATCAAAATAAATTGAACTAGAAAGTGAATAGTTCAAAGTTTTTATGGATAAACTAGCCAAATCGGTTGAGTTTTTTTAATTATTGACTAAGACCTTAAAGGTGCATTAAAGAAAATCTCCAAGGATGACTCTTGCTTTGGTTGAAATGGGGTCGTGGGTCAGTTGGAAATGGACCACATCAAATTCATATAGTCCCTATAAGAACAAGTGAAGACAAAGAAGACACTGAAACTTCCGGCCATTGAAATGTGCATGAGATAAAGTAGTGAAAAAATGTGATGACCCATCTATGGAAAGCCCTAGCATAGGACCATGAAAGGTTAAGGGCTACTCTTAAATCACCTAACCTTGTCCACTGCTCAAAAGAATCACCATCTTTTTACCTTGGCATGCAAAAGAAGACATTGGTGTGACCAAAGTTGCATCTTCCCACAAATATTACCCATGGAGTTTTCCTGAAAATTTTTGACATATCATGTAGCTGAAGATTCATTAAAGATGACCCAATAGGCCGAATCCCAACAATTCACTTTCCTGTATCCGTTAAAAGTTAGCAAGAGTTAAAATAGGAAAGCAACAACAGATGAATGTTGCTTTTAAAAGTCAAGAGGGTATCTACACGTCACAACTTCCTTCTATTCATCTACTCCACTCTTCTTCTCCCCTTCACGAGCCTTATGCTCCTACTCTCTTGTTGTCAAATTCTATTCGATTCTTGTTCTGAGCCGTAAAGGTAGATATAGTATTCATTTTGATGCAAAACCCAGTAGATTTGTGTTAGGAACAATAATGGAAGCTCGGTTTGGAATAACAGAAGATGAGCTTGTGAGAGAGCTTTTTGGCAATCAATCACCTTCGTTTGTGTTGCCTGAGGAGAAAATTGAACCCGAAACAAGTTCTGTCAATGAACAAGCCGTAAGCCAGCTGCTAACTTCCACTCGGTACTCAGGGCCAACAATCCAATATATAGAGAACGCCTTATCGACGACAAGCAGCAGAAGAGACCCGTTCCAATTAGTTTCACATGCCAGGTTTGACATAATTTTCTTGGAACTCTGTTCTTGCTAAAATGTGAACGCTTTCAAGTTTTCCTTTTCTGTCACAGAGTCTCGACATTGGAAGGAGGACTGAGTAAGTTTGAGAACAACAAGTATACACTTAAACTGAAAAGCTGTGGCAATGGGTTGGCCGATGATGGCTACAAATGGAGGAAGTACGGTCAAAAAGCTATCAAGAATAGCCCCCATCCTAGGTAATCACTTCTTCTTATCATCAGCTCATGAACTTTTTTCCTCGGAGCATCTTCTCAAGTCAAAGACGTTGACTTAATGAATTGCGTATCCGACTAGGGAATTGCTGGATAAGACAATCCTGCACTATTCATTATGTCTTCCCATAGGTGCTAGAGAAGTGACATAAAGAGATCTGACATGTCCAAAAATCATTGCTTGCAATGCTTCTTTTTTCAGCTGATGTGAGTTATTGCCTAAAGATAATGTCTTGTGATGGGAACAGGAGCTATTACAAGTGCACGAACCCAAGATGCAGTGCAAAGAAGCAAGTGGAAAGGTCAAGCGAAGACGAAGACACATATATCATAACCTACGAAGGACTTCATTTACACTTCATGTACCCATATTTTCTGTTGGATCAACCCCACCAAAAAGATCATCAGCCACCACCCAAAAAGCCCAAAAGAACCATCTCAGAATCAGAATCCAAGTCCCACGAGAGCTCGGGACCCCCGAATGACTCGCTCAATGATTACCACTCTGCCTCGGACACCATTATTATGGGTCCTCAAGGGTTGCTTGAAGACGTTGTCCCTTTCAGGATTCGCAATCCGACTGGCAACATAGTAGCTTCCACTTCTTCGTCCTGCTCTTCTCACCGCTCTCCTCCGACCTCCCCTTCGTCTCTGTCTTGGTCTCCAACCCAATCCTATTTATGCGAATGGCATGCCAATTGAGGCTAGAAGTTGATGCAAGTCTCTCTCTGTTCGTTCTTTCTACTGTCATCAAGTGGATTAATAATGTGAAAACGTGCATGGATTAATGGTGCCTCTGATGATTTTAATGATGGTTTTTCCATTTGGAATAGATAGAGATCATATGTAGGAGAAAGAAAGGATGCGACATCTAATCCACAATGTTATAATACAAATATTGAAAATTAGCATCTATATTCAGGAGTTTAAAATATATAGCTTATGATATGGAAATGTTAAGTCTTGTTAACGTTGATTTGGAGTTTAGATTACTCGATGTGTATCCAAAATTTTTAGTTTGAAGTTGGTGAGAGTTGAGAGGGTACTAGATATTCAACTTCAAATGTTCCTGACCTAAATTTCAGATCACAGGATTAATAGGCTTCTCTGATGCTTCAGGCTTGACATTTTCTTTAATGTGAAACGTATAACAAATAAAATTTTAGAACAAGTTGAGCTCAAAAGTCTAATTTAGTGAAATTTTAAGAGTAAATTATGTAAAGACTTTGGAGAAACAAACAAATGAGGATGGTCCATGAGCATTTTGAGTTCAGCCTTGGTCACAGTGACGGGTTGGTCTTGTTACTTTCACCAAAACTGTTGTCATTTCTGAGACCACAGATAGATAGATAGATAGTGATGTAAGGGAAAGGATTTCCAATGCTACAACCGTACAACTTCGTTGATGGAGAAGCACTCAGGAGCAACAAATTGTGGTACGTTGAGATTTCTGGAAGGAGACTTTTTTGAGTCTTAGGAAACAACAAAACGGTGGGGTCTCAGCAAATGATAGGTCATTGCCCTCGCAGCTGGATCCTGGAAGAAGAAGACATATAGCAGGTTTAACTTGGATTATGTAGATGATGCAAGTATTCGTAAAACTTACAGTTACTGTTAGGAAAAATATGAACAGATCATATACCATAGGATCGATTGTATATGCGTGGAAAAACAAAACATACATACTTG
>JAOTBA010000004.1:27000284-27014181 GCA_025629845.1 Erythroxylum squamatum | reverse complement strand
GTTGAAGTATTATTGGTGTATAGTACTTACCAATTCTGCTTTATGCAAAAAGTTCTATTAATCAAACATCAGTACATAAAAAACATGCATTAAGTACAAATTGTACACAAAGCACTAGGCTCTACCAAATTAACTAAAGAAGCCTTTCCAACTCACCCACTTAAGTTGCTTTAAGTTAGTTCTTACTTTACTTCTTCTTTTTAATATACTTTATTGAAGATATTTTCTTAATCATTAGATAGATTCTAACTTGGGTACTCACCTATCATCAAAGATTATTATTATTATTGTTATTATTATTATTATTATTATAACCTTTTTTTTAAAGATAAAAATTAAGTAAACTTCATATTGTATATGATATTTAATAAATTATATATTTATTTAAGGAATTATAACAAATTCCAGTCAAACAATGAGTTCAATGTTAGAAATTCAAACTTAAAAACGTGAACACTTTGAATTCGAGTTCTTTTACATCAATGGCTTAATGTGGTTCAGTGATAAAGGAGAGGTTAAATTATCTTCCTAAATATCACTAGTGCTAGAAGCGGAAGTTGCAATTGTTACCATTGATGTTTAGCCACATAAGTTAGAACATTGACAAAAGTGTGTTCAACACTTGTACCTTCTGTTTTACGAAAGTTCTGATCAAAAGTCAAATTTGACATACATGGTACTGAACGGCTCACTTGAAAGATCTACGCAAATTCCAAGTGTGAATTTCCGTATAAATTTTGATGAAAACTTCCAAAAAAAAACAAAGTGGGTTAATGTTATAAATATGAAATATATTTAAATATTAAATTAAAAAAGCATTTCTAGAAATAAATCAAATTATAAAAGTGTAGGATGCACATTATTTTTACTCTTAATTATTATACATACGTGTATAGTAACTAGCACTTTGTGAATCTCTATTTAAGTTTCAAAAGATTGAATTTTCTCTGGCTTCAATTTTTTGCAAATTGAAATAATAATTATTTATGTAAAAACACAATCATCTTTTTTATTCCTTATTCTTTTAAAATGATATTAATAGCCAATATTTTAAAAACGGAAATTAAACATGTAAGATAAAAAAATTTAAGACTTAAAAGTTTCAACCGATATTATATCGCTATAAAACTGAATAAAGATTAAATAAAATCAAAGAATTTAGAATATGATTTAAAGAGATTATATTGTCCTTACCTATCGAAAAATTTAAACTTTAATTAAAAAGAGATATTATTAAAAGAAGCTAATTGATTTATTTTAGCTTATAAAAACTTGTTAATTTACTAAATTGATTGACTAATAAAATGATTGAGTTTTAACGAGAAGAGTTATTAAAATAAATTGAACAGAATATTTGAAAATCAAACAAAAAAATTAGATAGTTCAAAATTTTTACGATTGAACCGACCAAATCAATTGAATTTTTTAATCATTGTTAATAACACATGATTTAAAGAAAGCTGGAGTGAACATCAAAGTTATAAATAAAAAAGAAGAAATTGATAAAGGTTAATAAAAATTTTGCAGATTTTCAAAATAGGGTTCAATCAAACCCTAATTAATCCATGACATAGGTCCTAGCTAATAAGAGCAAAGTACAAATGGCATGGACACATAAACATGTGGTCCTAATCATGGTTAGGCCAAAGTGGTTGAAATTCTGGAGAGGAAAGAGCATTGATTGTTGTTTCCCAAATACGTAACTTGTAATTTCTATATTACTATATACGAATGTGAAAGAATCACCAAACGACTTCTGTTCTTTCTCTAATATTCAATCTTTGGACCTCCCTCATGTATTAAACAATGTCAATGTAAGTCTACGTTATGGCTAGTCGCTTTCACACGCTAATTGGTGACCATATGAGCTCCCAATTCAAAGGTCCACTCATTCTTTTTGTTTTAAATGATTACTATAATCATGTGGTTAACATTTAATTTTAAATGATTATTATATAATTTTATGACTCCTTATTTTATTCCCTCGTTCACATTTGATTGCTTTGACCGCAAAATCAAATGTACTATAAAATATACTTTTTTTTTGACATTATATACTTTTTAATTTAAGATAAATATGTTAAGACAACTCCCATAATTTGATGTTTTTAATTTAGATTTTTTTGGCATAAATATAGCTCAAATCAATATTTTAAAAGCCGGACTAGAAGTTAAAGTAATAAGACAAGAGGTTTAAGGTTTAAAAGGTTCGGTCGGTATTAGATTGTCATAAAATCTGCTAAAGATTAAATAAAATTAAAGGATTTGAGATATGATTGGAAGAGATTGCCTTTATTAATAGAAGAATTTGAAGTTTAATTGAAAACGAGATTGTTAAATGAAAATTAATTGATTTATAAGAATTTATTAATTTACAAAATTAACCGATTAATTAATAAACTAATTAGCTTTTAACAACAAGAATTATTAAAGTAAATCGAACTGAAAAATTAAAAACCGAATAAAAAAATTGAACGATTTAAAGTTTTTACGATCAAACCGGTTGAACTGGTTAAGTTTTGTAATCATCGGCTAAAATTCATATGTAATCTAAGAATTAGCAAAAATATACTCATTCCATTACGTAATTACGTAAAATTATGAGTATAATTTTATTGAATCAAAATAAAACTTAAGAACATATAACTTTTTTAACATTCAATGCTAAATTCATAGTTTTGAGGTTATTCTTAAATAAACAAATTTAAATAATTATGTATATTAATATATTATGTAACATATAAACACAAACCTAATAAAAAATTGTGAATTATCATTTTTAAATTATTTTTCCTTTAGTCTCTTTTTTATTATTTTATTTTGTTTGAACATTTCTAAAGTCATCATATTATGAGAGGCTTCAAACACTTAACCCCAAAAAAACAAAATTCTTATGATAAGGACGTAAAGCATATAACCATATTAAGATATTACAGAACTCCAACTTAGGAAAGGTTTCAGCTTTGTCACGCATCATGCATTATTGATCTTTACCTTCTCAAAACTCCTAAAAAGAACAAAACGATTCATAGTCTGTTCACCACTTGAGCAATATACGTGTCTTGTAAGAAGTTCTCAAACTCAACTGGGACATTCGATTAGGCAAATACATACTTATCATTGTATATTAAATGATGGAAACAAGACAGACGTGAGCTTCTTGTCTTTGCCTTTCAATTATTCCAAGTGCTGTGCAGATCACACAAACTTGCAGAGGAAACAGACATCTAACGTACGCACCCATTATTGCTTAATGGATTAGTGTCTGATTTTTCAAATTTACCGATTAATTAGTAATAGAAATTAATTTAGCTAGAAACTTCCAAGAAGAACACTGATAACATCAATAATTGATTAAGCATAGAAGATTTTAGTTTAATCGACTCAGCCAGCTCAATCATAAAAATTTTAAATATTTCATCTTTTCGATTCCATTTTTAACCTTTCAATTTGATTTATCTTAATAATTTTTTTTGTTAAAATTTTATCGACTTATTATTTAATTGGTCAATTTTTGTTAATTAATAAGTGTTTATAAATCAATTAATTTTTATTTAATAAACTTTTTTTTAAATAAGTACAATCATTTTCAATCATATTTTAAATTCTTTAATTTTATTCAATCTTTAGTCGGTTTTATAATGATTCAATACCGATTGAACCTTTTAAATCTTAAACATTTTGTCTTACCGGTTTTACTTCCAGCTTAATTTTTAAAACATCGTAACAAAAGATACATTATATTTTTCAATTAATGCAATAAGGTCACTTTGATTAACAAAAACATTTATAGATATATTGATACCTTGTATTTTCTTCCGTGACTTTATGAACCATAGGATGGTTAACGTGATATTGTAGTCATAAGTTTCGTGAGAAGAAAAAGTCTTGAAATTTTTAACATTAAAAAGTCAAAAAGAAAAGAATAAACGATCCTCATGAAAGCTACGTATTATTAGGTTTTTACAGACTCTACATTTTAGCGAGATTCTTACTAAATGTTGTTGTTGTCGGTGTTGATTTTGATCACGAATTCAATCAAACTTAAATAAATAAATTTGAATTGAATCTTATTTGTGTTTTGAACATATTTAGAAAGTTAAATTTGAATTCAATCATATACTTATCAAATTTTCAATTAAATATTGTTATATTTAAATTTTGAGTTTACATTAAATTAAATAACTTTGAGTTGGTATGATCTTTTTTGTTTGAACCATCTTTTATGGTCAAACAAAGAATTAGCATCTTTGTCAAAAACACTAACTGGTCCTTGAACACCTTCTAATACAAGTAAATCCCATTTTTAACACGTCAAAGGAGAAACTAACTAAACAAAGAGTTGATCGCAACTGTATTAGCTGTTCTCCAACACTTCAATCCTTTCTGTACAGCACTGCACCTTCGTAAGTGGTCCTGTTACAAATTTGGCACGTGATAAGTAGGGAAATATCAGGAAATTTTCAGATGAATTAAAATTTATTTTTATTTTTGTTGCTTCAAGTCTATGATGTTTCTCAACTAACATTTAAATTTCATGTGCTAAAACAGAATAATGAAAAATTGTCTGTCATGTTTGAAACTTCCCAAGTTGTAACCTTGAGATGGTTAGTGACAGGAGGCCTCTGCCTATATAAGAACGTCGTTGCCTCTCGTATTCTTCCCCCCCTTCTCCTCCGCTCCTTCTCTTGCATTGATTGCCCTCTCTAACTTCAGATAAAGCTCTCTCTTTTGTGCTTGTTCGAGTGAACAAGAAACTTGAAACGGGTACATACACATATATATATATATTTTCTGCTCAGAGTCTTGCATTTTCTTTTTCCCATCCCGTTTCAGCTAATTCTGTGACCCTTTAAAGGTTTTTCTGCATCTGGGTCATTGAGCTTGGATGGCAGTTTTGCAATGAATACATGTTAGAGTTGCCACTTTTACTGGGCAGAAAAAAAAGAGTTGTCATTTTCAGTTCGGGAATTCAAAGACGATAATAAATAGTTTCCTAATGCAACAGAGGCCTATTTCGGTGGAACTTTTAAGAGTTTTTGTGTTCTTTAGGGAAAAAAGATGGCTCTTTTAGTTTCTTTAAGACTTATCACTTCTCTGTTCTTGCTTACTGAGATTGCAGTTCTTTTGTTATTAAATTATGGTCCCTTTTCGGTATGTGTAGCCTGAGTTGGATTTATTTTTGAAGTGATGATACAGCACAGATGTTTATGCATCACTATGCCATGTGTTGAAGTTGTTGACAATGACAGCTAACTTTCTAAAAATAAGAAAAGCTTTCTTGATTTACAAATGTATATTCATGTGGAGCTTGAACTCTATAAAATCGCTGGCCCACACATTCTGCAGAAAATCGGTTGTAGTGCTTGTGGTTTGTTCCCCAACTACTTGAGATTAGTCCTTTGTACACTGCGTCCAAATTCTTCCCTAAGTAGGACACTCTAGTTTCCAGAAACCATGAAACTTTCCCTTTTGAGGGTTAGATTAAATTTCCATTTTAGCTTTGGTGGGTTTAAGTTTTCATGGAGTTTAGTATTAACGCCTTTTCATTGTGTGTTCTAGACTTCCTATTCAGAATGGAGTACGAGGATCTGTATCTGCAGGCACAAAGACCAAAATATGATTGCCTTCTCTTCGGTACATTTTCAGCAAATTGCAGGAATTTACGTTAATAAACTGCATTATACTCGGATCAAACTCTTATTTGGAGTTTTAATCTAATTTTGCAGATCTGGACGATACCCTTTATCCCTTAAATTCTGGTATTGCTGCAGCATGTGGCAAGAACATTAAAGGTTAGCTTGCTTCTTCTTTTTTTCTTTTCCTTTCATGGATAAAGCTGGAGTCCATAGAATAAAAACTGAGTGTTCTTTCGCAGATTATATGGTTGACAAACTTGGCATAGATAAAAGCAAACTTACAGAATTGGGTAACCTCTTGTACAAGAATTATGGCACAACAATGGCTGGTCTCAGGGTAAGGCATTTGAACTTTTAATTCCTAAACTAGCATCTCATTAGCTTGTTAAAGGAGTCTTTTGATGGAAAGTGTTTGCATTCAATTACTCTTTTTTGCAGGCAATTGGTTATGACTTTGACTATGACGAGTACCATAGGTAGGAATATCTGTCTTCTTTCCTACTCTGTTTTAATAGTTGAAGATTGCGTGATGCGAATTGGAGTTCATTGATCCTGTTAAGTTAACCTTTCCCTTTCCTATATGTCAGCTTTGTTCATGGAAGATTACCTTATGACAACCTCAAACCAGACCCTGTTCTAAGGAGTCTGTTGCTCAGCTTGCCTATTCGCAAAGTTGTAAGTTACTTATCATCATCAATAGTATAAATATTACTGTTCTAAGTTAAAACGTAAAAACCCAATTTGTTTTTTATAATAATAATTTGTTTCTCTTTTCGTTAAAATACAGATCTTCACCAATGCAGACAAGATTCATGCACTTAAAGCTCTTAACAAACTTGGATTAGAGGACTGTTTTGAAGGGATTATTTGCTTTGAGACTCTTAATCCTACCCATAAGAACACCGCGTCTGATGATGAAGATGAAATAGAATTTCTTGGATCAGCTGCAAATAATGGATCTGCACCTACAACGGCAAGTAACGCCCCTGAAATATTCGACATTGTTGGGCACTTTGCTCAAGCAAATCCCAACCTGGTATTGCCAAAGACGCCCATTATCTGCAAACCATCAGAGGTTGCCATTGAACGGGCTCTTAAGATAGCCAATGTTAATCCTCAGAGAACAGTAAGTTATTCATTTTCAAGATTCAAGAACTTGATCTCACGGGGTTTAGTTTTTAGATATTGAAACTGCTAGTTGCAAACCGTCTGAATATTGTCAGAAATGAATTTCTCTTTTCAGCTGTTCTTTGAGGATAGCGTCCGTAACATACAAGCTGGAAAGCGTTTGGGACTTCACACAGTACTGGTAAGCCAAAAGAAACTGCAAAATTTCAGTAACCAAATCCCAAAAGTTTCAACTTTCTCAGTTTATGAATGTGTTTTTCATCTTAACTTGATTGCAGGTTGGCACTTCACAAAGAGTCAAAGGTGCAGACTATGCATTAGAAAGCATCCACAACTTGAGGGAAGCAATTCCGGACCTCTGGGAAGCTGAGATCAAGTCAGAAGTTGGCTACTCTGAGAAGGTTACAGCACAGACACCTGTCACAGCTTAGATATATGTGCTATGATTAACCTAGCAGATTGTGTTAGGATCTCGTCAACCCCACTTCGCTATCATATGTTTCAATGATGTTGATGTCTTCCTCCAATGATTAATAATATATATTAAAAAAAAAAACTCTCTTTCAACTCCACACGACAATGCCAATCCCCTTCCGTCCGGATACACTCAAACTAAAGTCATTATCAGTTAGCAATCATTGATTCTAATTAGTTAAAATCGTGCTTATCACCAGCAGAATGAACCATTAATACATTATATATACACGTAATATATGTGACAGTCTGGTCTGGCGTAATATATATCAGGACATGTATTAAATTTGATGCCTGACATAAAGCAGTTTAATTGATAAAACCCTAGGATAAGTGTTTTGTTCAAGGACACCGCTACCTTACTGCTAAAAGAAACTTGTTTCAACTTCAGCTTATACCAAGAAGATAGAGACCTTAAGCCTTTTAAAGGAAAATTATTTTAGCTTGAAAAGACCATAGGTTTTTAGCAGTCCCAAACTACGTGCAAATTGTGGGATGGTCCAGTAGTTCAGTGGAAGTTTGCTATCAGACAAAATCAAGCTGGCGATCACAAAAGAACCTTAAATCCCAGATCCAGACGGATCTTTGAAGCTGTAAAGTCCACGCCTAACTCTGTTTCAAGCTGGCATCAAATCAGTAAGTCCCGTAAATCCATAGAAATGGTCCACTTGTCAAGCAAAGAACCTGGGAACTTTACACCCTGCATGGTCGCCTTCTCATAACTTTAATAGGGATTTCTAATATATAATTTATTTAAGTTATTGCTTTGCCAAAATATTTTGCAATTTGTAAATTCTATTTACAAAATCTAGTAATTTCAACTACAATAATGTTAATAAAGTCACCACTGAGCCTCCACATAAGATCTTGCACGGGGAGGTGAAATCAAATCCTAAATATACACTCTTTTGCAAACGTGAAGCGCAGGTCCTAGTCCCATAGGGCCTACGTGTCTCATGGCCATTTTTATTTTTGAGATTCGAACACGCGACCTGAGGTAAACTCAGGCCGTAATCTGGTGGCTCTGATAATACTGAGCTCTCGCATAAGATCTTGCACAGGAAGATGAAACATGAACTTTATGGAACAATAATAATTTAGGATGGCATAATTATAATTTTTTTTCAATGGTATGATAGATTTCTAAGTTAATCAAAAGTTAGGTTGAATCAAGGCAACATATTGTCCATTGGAAATATAAGAAATCAAATTGTTATTAGAGAGACAGTTTAATTTCATACATACATTGGTAATAAGAAATTATACCATTCAGGTTTATTTCCATCACTAAGCTAAAAAAAAGAGAGAAATATTATAATAAAAAGAACACCTTTTTCAAATGAATTCACTATTAAACAAAATTGACAAGTCATTTGAGAAGTAATGAATATACAACAAATTGCATGAATTCAAGGAAAACATCAATTGCCAACATACATGCTATTTCACGTGGTTTATAAAATAAGTCAAATGCAAAGTATAAAGTAAACATTTAAAAGCCTTTTTAGTTAACTTGTTGGTTAGTGTCCCCAGTTGTCCCTCTCATCTTAGTTATTGTACCTTGTAATTGTCTTAAAGTGAGCTAAATTTACCTTTGAACCTAAGACCTCCTAATTCAAAAGACAAATTAAAAGATCTCAAATCTTCATCTCCAAATTTTTGTTTAGTCATCTTTGTAGGATTAGCAACATGTGAAACAACTCGTGAGTGTCATGTTGATCAATCATCATTAACCCTTTTAATATTGAGAACCAATATAAGTAATTAAGTACTTGTCAAACTCACATTTATGCTTTTTTGACTTGATCTACATTCTTACTTAATTGATGCTTGCTTTCATAAGTCTGATAGGAAAGAAAAAAAGATTTTTCAAAGGATTAACATGTTTCATAAGCTAAATTTTTCTGAGAGAAAAATTGATATGATGCTTTGAATGTAAGTTTAACTGTCGGGCTCCGAATTTTTTTGTGAATTTGTATCTATTGATGGCGCTCTTTCTAATCCTTCTCCAATAATTGGCAGCTTTGTTGAAATTATTAAAACCTACAAGATAATAAGCATAATATAATATTGAAAACTAAATAAAAAGAGAATATTAAACTAACAGTTACTTATACCGATAGGTTGTTAATTAGGTCTTGTTATATTACACCTTCTGCTATTATACCTAGAAGTTGTTAGTTTCTTACACTTTTGCACTTAGACTCTTTTGTAACATTTTGCTTGCAATAGGCACTTCCATTGGTTTACTTTTATCTCTCCTTCTTGCCTTTTTTGGCCTTCTTAGTATCACCTTCTTAGTTGGTATATGAATTTGCTTATAATTATTTTCTGGTTAGAAGCTTCTGAGTTGCAATACTTGATCTTACACCTTAAAAAAATGTTCTTCTTATAGCAATCATTGACAAATGCCTAATGTATTTTTTTTAGAGTCATTAATCATACTAATACCATGTTTCCATGGATAACTATATAGGTCTCACATTCTGCGGTTATAGCAATTGTCTCTTTCTAGTATGATAATTTGCTTCCTATCTCTTTACTTACCTTGTAGACTCAATCCCCATTGTCTTCTTTCTCTTTTTCCAAGTTGTTAGACAACTATAGGTGTAATTTCTAATTTCCATCCATATGTGTATATCCTCCTTTCAACATGTCTCTTCATAATCATTATCCTAATCGTCTCTAGCATATTAATCATCGGTCTATCCCTTGCTGGTAGTATCCATCCGTTGAAAGTCTCACTTATGTTATCATCAACAATTGGATACTTTGACTTGAATGATTGATATGACCTAACCTAAGTCTCCTTGAATATTCAAGGAAAGAAAAAGTATATCCAAGTCTAATTTTGTCCAACCTCTTCAATTACTCATTGAAATATTAAATATATGTTGACCATGCATATGCCCAAAATTGTCTCCTTAAGTCTTTTCCACCTATACATGCCCATTATAATAAATATTTGTAACATACATTAGATAGTGTGATCTCAATAGTTCTTATTAATCTGTAGATACACAAGCCAATCAAAAGAAGTCAACATTAGATTTATAGGAAATATATAACATGGCAATATTATATCAAATAACAAACAACAAATGTATGTGTGTTTCACATATCAGATATTATGGTGACCCTATCTCCATGATTTAACTCCAAATCAGTTGATAATAGTGACGTGAACTAACTCAATAAATCAGTATTTTTTACTTTCACAACAGCTTATGCTAATAGAGATGGCTATGGGTCGGGTCAGGCTTGAGCCCAAGCCCGAGCTTAGCCCCCCCAAAAAAATTTTAAAATTAAAAATATTAAATGATTTTGGGTGAGTCAGGCTAGGGCTATCTCAAGCCCGGTCAGGCTCGGGCTCAGCCCAAGTCATTTTGCTTATAAAGGCCAAGTCTTAGATTAAGCCGGGTCAAGTCTGGGTAGCCCAAGCCTAGCCTGAGGCTTGGTCAACAGGGGCCAAGCCTGGGCCGGGACGTAGTTGCCATCCCTACATGCTATAGGATACATACCTCCATCTCCATCCTTTCTAACTGCACCAATTCGTTGTCTTTGGAATTTAGTATTCAAAAAGCAATCATCTATCCCAAGTATAGGCCTTAAGTGTCTCCAACCAGCTTTCATTATCACAAAACAAATATATAACCTTTTAAATTACCAAAATGAGGTATCTAGATTTCATGATAATTGTAATTCTATAGTTGAAGTGTGATTACTGAGTTTTAACTTATTGATATAAACATGAAGCATGGAATATTCACGAGTAATATTCTCTCCTCCTTAACTCCCTCTTTGTAGCCTTAAACATAGTTAAATTCACAAATATATTCAACTTCTCCCTACATTCTTCAATCATCGCTATTGTGGTTATGCTAAGCTTCTATAAAATTCAATCTTTGAAGTGCCTACATAAAAATTTGGCTGATACCATTTTAGGATTGTTTGTTATGAAATATGTATGTTTAAGTCTACAGATTTGAATTTTAAAACATTTATCATTACTATCATATGATGTATATAGCTCCTACTTGCATTCTTTGATGCATCTCACTTTAATCTACTTAGATTCACTTTTTTCCATTTGATGCTAAATCTTGTAGCTACTGAATAATCAATAATAACATCTTTGAATTATTTAAAATTGCCAAATTCCAACCCAATGTACGTTGTGTTGTTTCGTTGTCTACTTTACGTCTAACACTTCTACTAAGCCTTCCAATTGCCTCCTTAAGCTCCTCTCCATTAGGGCACTCATTACAATTAAAAAAAAACTCCCACAATCAGTAAAGTCAACCTCCAATGGTTAGTGTCCATTTAGAATTAACACATTAAATGAAGAAACACCGCTAACTAAATCATTATTATATACATCATACTCAGGCCCCACATCCTCATTGGGCCCTACATCGATATCTGGCTCAACATCCTCATCAAGCTTAACATTCACATATGGATGAGCTTCCTCATCAGGCACAACGTATCCATCAGGTTGAACATCTTTGTTAGGCCTTATATTGACATTGGGATGACCGTTCCCATCAAGCACAACTGTAAGGCCCCAAACTATACCCTAGTAGAAATGATATATGTTCATGAAAGTACATATTGATAGGTGTTAAAAATTGTAATGAGAATTTCATATGACTTGAATTTTGGTATTGATGGACTATAGATAGTAACTTGGGATTAATTGATGCCATTAGAGCATTGAGGTATTAAATTAAAAGGCACATTTGGACTTGAAAAATTGTCAAGTGACAAGTTAAGTTGGTACATAAAAATTAGTATGATTAAGCCTATAAGTTAGTGATATTTGGCATAGCTAATGCAATGACATTTGGCATCATTCATTGTGTGACAAATGGCTTGGAAAGAATGTGACAAATGACATTGTTAATAAAGTGACAAGTGACAAGTGGCCTAATTAAATTGTGGCATTTGGCAGCATTCATTAAATGACAAATGGTTTAATGGAAGTGTGACAAGTGGTAGCTTAAGTGCAGGACATATGTGACACGTGCAAAGAAGACATATGCCTTATGGTGGGAGTGACACCTAGATGGTGATGAAGCAAGTTTTTGCTGGAAGCATTTTCTGTTTTGTTCTTTCTTCATTTTACTTACTTCTCTCCATCGAAACTCCCATTTTCTCTCTAACTTCTGGAATTTTTGTTGGACTTTGGATTGTCATCACTTGAATTTTGGTAAGCTACTGAATCTAGAAAAAGGTTCTACTAATTTTCTGCACTACTGTTATGTTAAAGTTGAAAGTTGCACATTAAACTTAAGTATATGCTGGTTATTTGGAAGCTTGGTTTAGCTGAATTTTTGGAGTTGAATTTGAAGTTAGTAAGGTAAGGGAATTATAAACTTGGTATCCTATTATAACATGTATTTTTTTATGTTTGAAGTGGATAAAATGTGTACTGAATTAAGAAAAAATTGAGGTTAGAAACTTGATACATGCTGGATACTGGTTAGAAAGAGTAGTTCCACTGGACAGGTATCGATATTTTAGCCATATATTGACCTGTAGGTATCCAAAATTGGATGATTTTAAATTCAGAATAAACTAGATAAATATATCTACAACTTTCATGAAGGAATCAAATTTTATTTATGTCACTAAGAGTTTCAAAATTTGGCTTGAAGTTGAGTTTTTGGATTCTGTCATTGTTTGAGAATAGTCTATAGTATTTTAGGTATAAATTTCAAAATAATGAACCAAATTGCATAAACTTGGTGTCAACAAAAACTTAAGACATAAAAGAAAAAGTTTTTAGAAGAATGTGTTGCCTAAATCCTTCATTTTCATTGTCAAAATGACCATGAAAAATTAACCTGAAAGTCTATTTTGGAAAGAGCTGGAATGAAATTTGAATAAAAGTTAGTGCACGATCGTGTGCACGATCGTGACAAAGGAGGATCAATTGGATGTGCACAATCGTGCACAAGCACGATCATTACATTGGAGGTATCTTGCTGTTTGACAGCTTCAAACACCCTTCACTCTTTTGATCATAACTTCTTCTTCGGATCTCTGATTGACTTGAAATTTGGACCACAAACTTCTCAAACATTGCTCTTTCTCTCTGCCAAGTTTCATTGTCATATGAATTCATTAAGGATGAATTGTTGTTTACCAAGTGTTCAGATCTGGAACTTTGGAGAAGTTATATGAATGAATGAGAGTTTGGTTATTGTATGACATGTTAGTTTGTTTGGAAATCTATGAATATGTCAAGCTGAACAAAGTTGTATGTTTTGCAATATGTTCCTCACATGAGAATTCTGAAATAAACCTATTTTTGTTTTAAAACTATTAAGTCCTAGTTGTGGGTAAATAGGTATGCCTAGTAGGGTTTGCAGTTGCTCCTGTGACACTTCAGTGTCTCTTGTTACTACACTTCGGTGTCTTTTGTTATTGAGGAATAAGTCTCTCCTGTTCTGTGATACCAATCACGATATCTCCTGTATTAGTCCCGTTACTCACTTCTGTAAAACGGATTAGCAGTCTAACTTGTTTTATATTCTGATACATCTTTAGTTTTGCTATAAACAAAGTCTGTTTTGGTTCAAATCATGTTCTGATCTGAAGGGTTTATACCCTATTCTGATATTCAGTTCTGACATTTGTACATTCTGATA
>JAOTBA010000004.1:26980204-27000184 GCA_025629845.1 Erythroxylum squamatum | reverse complement strand
TCTTGTCCGTTGGACAGTGGACGGCTGTCCAATAGTTTAGGGTTGGACAATATTTTCTGTCTTTGTCCAGTGAGGACGGGACAGAAATTCATGCGGACAGCAACCAAACACGGTTCAGGACAGGACTTTTGTGTCCTTGTCCACTTTCCTCACCCCTTTGGACATGAACCAAACGCAGGGTAAAAGTGGAACCAAACGATCACAATTTTTGGTTTAAGAAACAAACGGGCTTAAGTTGAGAAACTTCGGATCCATTATCTACGAACAAACTAACCGCTGATCCGACCCGTTAAAGAATTACGCTAGCGCGCGAAGACAAGACCCCCCAGATAAGGTATACAGAAGATTTAGGATAGCATTAGTCTTACTCTTACTCGAACAACAAGGACAACCTGCGAGTTAACGATTGAAGGTAGGCGGTTTTAGAGCAGGTTTCACCGGCGGTCGTATGGAAGTTGGTCCTACCTAACCTACCAATGGCAGCTTTGACACGTGTCCCATCTGCATTTCATTTGCATAAGCACGACCTTACTGGCACTGGTAGTTGGGTACTTCCCCAACTTTCCAGTCCATCTCGTCCCTCTTCTTCTACTCTATCATTTTGTCGTAGGAATGGCAGCTGGAGATCAGGAACACCATCGGCTTCTATGGCCAGAACTATCCTTGTCACCGGAGCTGGCGGCAGAACTGGTGCTCTCTCTTTCTTTAACCCACACGTTTTGGTTCTTATGGTTTTGGGTTTTAGGGGATTGTTCTTGTTTTTTTGTGCGTTTTTACTCTCTGTTTATTAAAATTTAGGTGTCGGGCTTGAAGGGTTTTCAATATTCTTTTTGCAGTTAGTGGAAAAAGATTGGATCTTTATAACTTGTGCTATTGTGGGGCAGTCAAAGATTGATTTTTTTCTATCTATTAACGAACATTACTTGTAAATAAATTTGTTTCTTGAAAAGGGTTAGCATCCTGATTGGGGATGAGAAGGAAGAGAGGCTTATGCCTTAGTTTTGTGGTGATTAAGTTGAGAGGGTGGACTTGATCATTTATAGTTGGGTCATGGATAAATGGAAACTTTCATTGACCTGTGATATGAAGACATGCACTGTTCTCATGATGGATTTATGATTCTGGTGATTGCAATTTGTACTGCATTTTGTTTTAGTGTAGACGTGAGAAGGCAATGGAAGTGTTCTTTCTCTTTTCTCTTAGTCAAAGAGTTTAGTATTGGCTATTTTGTTAACATGCTGCTGCTATGATGCAACATGGACAGGTTCAATTGTGTATAAGAAATTAAAGGAGAGATCAGACCAATACGTTGCCCGAGGCTTAGTGAGAACTCAAGAGAGCAAGGAGAAAATCGGTGGAGCTGAGGATGTATTTATTGGCGATATAAGGGATGTTGAAAGCATCTTGCCTTCTATCAAAGGGATCGATGCTCTCATTATACTCACCAGTGCAGTGCCAAAGATGAAGCCTGGTTTTGATCCATCTCAAGGAGGAAGACCGGAGTTTTATTTTGAGGATGGTGCGTTTCCTGAACAGGTAATTTACATATGCTTCCTGTTTATTAAACCATTAACCTAATTGCTTCTTCTTTGTTTTTTTTTTTGTTCTTTTAACAATGTGATGTCATTCTTGTGAATTCTAGGTTGATTGGATTGGTCAGAAAAACCAAATTGATGCTGGTGAGAATCCTTCTACTCTCTCCTCAGTAATTCGAAATTTCTTTTCTTCCACCTAAAACATTTGAACTGAAAGTTGTACCTGAACAAACAGCCAAGGCAGTTGGAGTGAGGCAAATTGTCCTAGTTGGATCCATGGGTGGAACAGATCTTAATAACCCTTTGAACAGTTTGGGCAATGGAAATATACTGGTTCGTTATCCTTACCTGAATCTCATGCAAAAGTACTTTCTGTTTCTGTTTGTGAAAGAAGATACTTCAACATTGTATGTTCTTGTGTTTTCTACTCTTATATCTCTTTCTTAGTATTTTTTTTACTTTATATTGCACTTTTGACATGTTACTTCTATAATGTTCCAGGTTTGGAAGAGAAAGGCTGAGCAGTATTTGGCTGATGCTGGTGTTCCATATACAATTATAAGGTGAAACAGGGACATATGCAGGTTTTTTTAGTTTGATACATAATACAAGCTAGTTCATTTCTGTTAAAGTGTAATATTGTGATACATGTTGGATATAAGGTTACAAGTTTAAATCCCAGACTATTGTGGCAAAGATTGGAAATGGTACTATGTTCTTGTGTCAGTTCCTTTCTCTTCTGCCTTTTGACATCTTTTATGTAGATTGTGTTGACTCAAATTTTTCTGGCTAAATTAGGGCTGGAGGCCTGCAAGACAAAGAAGAAGGTATCCGAGAATTGCTTGCGGGAAAGGATGATGAGCTTCTTGAGACAGAGACAAGAACCATTGCAAGGGCTGATGTTGCAGAAGTATGCATTCAGGTACAGTTGTATATAAATAACAGTTTTGTTTTGCGTGATAGCTCTCTACTTTTCCGAAACATTAGCCTGATCTTTTCAGTCAAATGACGCTCGACTAAGCTTAATCTACATGTTTATTTCTTCTTAACATGCCTGAAACAGGCTTTGCAGTACGAGGAAGCTAAATTCAAGGCATTTGATCTGGCCTCTAAGCCAGAGGGAACAGGGACACCAACCAAAGATTTTAAAACACTCTTTTCCCGGATCACTACTCGTTTTTGATCCCAAGTTTCAGATACCGTTGGCCTCATATCATTATGATAACTTCTAGTTTGAACATGTATTCACATTGAGGATTATAAAAATCCTATCTTGGTGAGGAAAAAATGCATGACAAAATAATCCTTATAATCCTGAAAGCTTGTACCTATGCTGTATCTGGACCTCCGATCTGAGTTGATTACGTTGAATTTAGCTTGTCTATGACTTAAGCCGCCAGTTTCCATCGAGTCAATTATGATCTTGCAAGCCAATTCGTACTTGCATCTTCAGTATCCATTATTACTCCTGGAGGAACTAGTGTGTACACTGATAATAACTTGCAAAAGCACCATTTTGATCGCTTGACGTCTCTGATTGCTGTAATCCACTTGGTTTGATAAATTGACGCTAAATAGATTCTTGTTCTCATTCCTATGCTCTGTTTTAACTTTACAAGATCCTAAACTACGATCCATACATCACCTTACAATTATTAGTTTTATTCATAATAAAATTTACATTGCAATGCTACTATAATTGAACTAAAGTCAAAGTTAATATATCCCAAGTTCTTGCTTTGCGAGGGTTAGGGAGGGTCAACGATGTATACAACTTTACTTTTGTAATTTTTACAAAGAGCCAAAGAGGTTGTTTCTTGATTCAAACTTATGATCTTATAGTCACAAATGATCAACTTTTATCCATTGTTCTAAATCTCTCTCGCTACTAGAATTAGACTAAATATAATAATTAAATAAGAAAATAAAAATAAGTAGAAAGATAGGAAAAGTTTGCTAATTTTTATTTAATTTTATTTTTAAAATTTATTAATTTCAAATTGATTGAAGAATTATTTTATTATAATTTTTTACAAAATTAAATGATCATAATTTAAATTATTAACATATTCACACTTATATCCAATTCGATCTAATTCGAATTTTGAAGAATCCGATCAATTTCAAGCTTTTAAGGATCTGAGCTCGAAACGAGACCATTGTGAAAATTAGCTCTGGTTTATCGTTCCCTTGTTGAACTCATGTTGTCCTGACCTCTCCTTCGGTATTGGTTCTTAACCAAGTCCTCAAGTAACTAGAACTTTGTCATCACTTTCTGATGTTCGATCAGGACCATCTCCATAAGTGCGGTCCATTTTGAGGGGGCGACCTAATATAAATAAATGGTTGAGATAAGTTGGCACAGGATTAGTAGACAAGAGGATTTGAGGGGCATTTTGAGAATCATTTTGCATGAGAAGACAATCCCAGTTGGGCCGATGAGCATCAAGTCAACATGACATGACACCGTAAGCTTATCGAAATGAGAATATTTACGCATATAGTGGCTCTGACCTGACCATGATTTTGGGGGGGCTGATCCTCTATTCCAACAACCCAGTACCAACTCTGTCTCATTGCATCTTAGCCTTCCATTTATGTGCCACATAAATGAAAGGCTAAGATGCAATGGGACAGAGTTCGTACATAAATGGAAGGCTAAGATGCAATGGGACAGAGTTGGTACTGGGTTATTGGGACAGAGAATTTGAGGGGATGATTTTGGTCCCTAGTTGGAAAAGCACTTCTGACCTCTGGTGCTGGTTTGCATGTAAGTGGCTCACTTTTTACTGCGAGTCATTTCAATGGAATTCTGAGACTTCTTGTCCACATCACGAATGAGAGTTAGGACCACCATTTTCCATAGTCCATACCCAACTCTGTAATGTCTGTGGAAAGAGCTATTATTTATATGGATAATATCTCAGACAGAGAGATGACTCTTCTCTGATAAGCTTAGAAAAGTTGGGTATTCTTTATATTGTGGCCTTTTCCTTTTTCAGTGGGGACCATGTCACACTTAACCACAAAGACTATTTGAAACATCATTATCCTGCACCAAAGTTATAAACAAACACCAATTATGAGCACCAAAGGCAAAGTGCGTGTGCAAGAAGTTGGAGAGAATTCGTGATCTTTTGATTAGAATAAGAGAGTGATGTATATCTTCATGAGGGTTGGAGCACCATATTCTTGTTAAGATATTTCAATTTTGTGTCACTTAATCTGATTCATATATTTACATAGACTCGACGTAAATATGTAGATAAGATTTAATAGAATAGAATAAAAACTGATTAATAAAAATAAAAGATATAATCACCTTCTTTGAAGGCTCAGGAATATTATATGCACCGACCTGAACCGTTGTTAAAAATAATACAGGAATAGCCTGTCAGGAGTGTTTGGCCCAAGAAAACAGTAGGGAACTGAAAAAAGTGATCAGAAATGGAGTTCAGGAGTGTTAGTCAACCTTTTCAGCCATTAATAACACAATCTGTAGTTTTAGCTGCACATCAGGGGTACCCACCACATGGACACGGGTTTATTTTTATATTGTTCAGGAAACAGAGTAGCAGTTAGAAGGTGTAAGCAGTAAAGATGAGGTAGATATTGACAGGAAAAGTCAAGACATGTAACTATATGGAGAAACCCTATTACGTGGCTCTGCTTTTCTTGACATTTTGGTGCCTCCTTTTCCAAGCTTTAAGCTTTTGTTCATGGAAATAGGTATTGGGTAGTAGTTCAATACCATATGTTAAAGCTGATAATGATGCTTTCTAAGCTAAGATGGCAGAGAAAGAGAACAGAAAGTAATGATCCACCATACAAATGTAAACTCAATGATTATTAAATATTTTACAATGCTTCAGGCCGCCAAATTTCCCACGACTCCAATAAGAAAATTCCATTCTTTTCGTTGCTTTACATAAAACCATACATGACACAACAAAGACTTCAATTCTGCTGTTAAGCTCTAGTGAAACTAGAAACCCAGGTGTTAAATACAAGTAGTTAAGCTTCTTTATATGAAGAAACAGAGCCTTTGCTTTCATACAACAGTCAGGAGGTTGTACATTACATCCCAAGTATTCTCTGTCGAGAAAGTACTAATGCACCTGCATGCCTTTTAAGATTTCTGTGTCGGTCTCCAAGCAGAAATGGTATATATGATTCTACCCTTCCATCCTTGCAAGATCGACATGCCATCTTCATCGATAAGAAAGTCTTTGTGGTAAAGACGTCTCACTTTAGCAGATGCAGACCTAAATATCTCCCTGTCAAAAGGTTGCTGCACAAATCCTGCCCTCAAGCAGCGGACCTGCCACTGCTTGCATGTTTCTGGCCTCTCCACTCTCTCCCATCCCTCACAAGCTATAACATTCATGGCTTCCCTACCAAAGATCTCTTTCTCAATCAGCATCCGCTGAGGATTATCACGAGGGACAATAGTTTCTAGCATGTCAAACAAAGCAGAAAAATGAAACAGAGCTTCTCGGAATCGAGTGACAAAGAAAGGGGCGTTGTAGGCACCATTTACAATTCCGTGGATGAAGATACTAGGATTAATCTTCCTTATGATACCAAGAACAATGTTTCTAGGGCTGTCCACTGACACAGTCTCATCGAGTAAGTTCTTAGCCCGATACAAGCAGGTAACAACAACTTCTTCATCTTCATCAATCTTCAGTTCCTCAACTCCTATGGTTTCCCATTTCTTTGCTATAGCATTGTATTCAAATGGGACATTGGACTTTTTGGCATAAGCTGCTAATCTTCGTCCTGTTTCTTCAACTCTCTCTGCTGGTCGGAACCCTGGCTGTGGAAAATCTATTCCTGTAATTCGGAGCTTCGGAGGGCCCCCTGGTCTCGACGAGAGTCGCTGAATAAGAGTAGGCCACTGAAAGCCATAATAAATTCCAAAATCTATGACATGAAGCTTCATCGAATTCTGTGAAATATCCCTTATTGTCCTGTTACAGACAAAATTGGAGAGCTTTCTGAAAGGGCAAGCAGCAAGAATGAGATGGTAAGCTTTCAAAATATCAGCAGCAGATGTTCTCTTACTTACAAGACCTTTATATATCTGACTACCTGTTCCAGCCAGGCGTGCTTCAAGACCATTGGCAAAGCAATGAGCTAATCTCTGATTTCCTTCTCCAGAGAGAGAGGAATGTTGCCTAATCTGCTTTAACAATTCATTGGCACTCCTGCAATCATCAGCCGCAACAGCTTGTGCGCAAGAAATCATTAGTGTTCTTAAGTCCACCAATTCCTTCTTCGGACCACGTCTCTTACCACGTTTTCCCCCATTGGATCCCTTTGACTGTCCATTTTGCTCGTTTTTTATTGCTGCATTCTTTAAGGTCTCACAAAGAGCTGCCAAGTCTGATTTACCTTCGCCACCACAATAAAACAGCATTTTGTCTAATACATCTGATGGTAAATCAGATTCATCATAAGTTGCCTGTTGTTTGCTACTCCTCTCTTCTTCTCCTCTATCTTCAACACCTCTATAAGGATTTTTCCTTCCCCTTGACTCACCAGGTGAATGTTCCCGATCATCCCTTTTCTCTAACTTGATTGTAACCTCACTAGGCCTCCCCTTTGACTCATCAGAGACTACCCCATTCGACCCAAAATTAAGAAATAAGCCATTAACAGGAGGAAGAAATTTGCTAGCCTCCTCAACCCCCTTCTTAAACTGCAAAATGGATTGGCTCTCTCCACTCCAACCAGGGACTTTAAAACTGTTGATTGGAGAGTCCACAAGACCATCCACACTAGTAGCTAAACTATTCGACGAGCTGCATGATCGGGATACGCTAGAAGCACGAAAGGTTCGTGGTTGAAACAAATCCCGACGTTTTGAGTTCACATGCCAAGTACTATCATCTAAATAGCCACCATCACTGATGCTACTACTAATACTAGGACTGTAATTAGAAGTTAAACTATCAGAAGGGTTCTCACCAGTTTGATTGATATAAGCTGAATTTGGCTCCGGGGATGGAGGGTACTTCTTGCCTAGAACATCATAGAAGGACTTCTCAGCGGCTTGAAGATCCAAAGAGTCTTGAAGCATGCAAGTTTTTTCCTCCATATCTTCTTCCATAAGCATCTGGCTTATGTACTTCAAAACTGTATCAGAAAAGTCACAGTCTTCTGGTGAGTCTTCTTCGTGGGTCACGTTTGTGTAAGGTGTTAAATTAGTCGGTTCTGGATCAGGTGGAGGGAAATGAAACTCTCTGACATTGTGATCTATAAAACTATTCTCAAATCTGAATCCACCAACAATATTCTGATTTGGCAGAACAGACAAAGGTTGGCTTCTGAATTGGAATCCATTCGTTGAACCCGAAAAACCTCTGAAGCGTGGATCCATAATCACCAACTTCTCAGTCAAGACGTATAATGAAGAACCCAACTTCAGAACGCCAGTGAATGAATTGATTGCGCCCAAAAGAAGAAGACAAACTCAGCTTATGATCAAAGTAGCTCCCTTGCTTCCAAAGAAACAAAAGTCATCAGAACAAGAAGAAAACCAACTAAAGGACAGTAAACACGCTCCAAAAACAAATCAACAAGCACCAAACACCAAGCACCAAGCTTCAAGCTTCCTCTAAGCTCGAAAGAGAAAACAAAGAAAACCCCTTTTTTTTCCATCAAAGTTTAGAACTTTTTTTTTTTGGGTTACAATGAAGAGAAACTAAAACCATCGCATAAAAGAAATATCACAGGCATAGCACGTACAATCAAGGAGATGGCGTTAGAAATATCCTCCCAATCAGTGAACGAAAGAAACAGTACCTTACAGAACAAGCTGTACTACCACTACAGTACTACTACATAAAGGAACATTAAGATTTAAGAAAAAGCGAAAAACATAGAGTTTAGTATGTGGTGGACAAGAAGCCAAAAGACACAGACGAGGTTCGTTGAAATGAAGAGAAACAAAACAAAATAGAATGCGAGCCTTCACTCAGACAGATCACAGCTGTCCATCTTTACAAAGTTTAAATGTCACCGGATGTAGCCCGTCTTAGTTATATTACTTTACTGTCCACTTCATCGGCGGTAACCTTAAGATTAAAACGGATCAGCTACTGACACGTGTATAGAAATGGAAAGACGGTCTTATGATGTGAGGTGGGCAGTTGTCATTTGGCCACACGAGGCCGAATTATCGCTCTCAGAAGAGGGAATCACTCTCAGACTCAGTTTCAGTGCCTTGTCATCATCACTTCCGTTTCTGTTCATAATTACGAAAATGCTCCTCTCGGAGGAGAATACGTGTCCATCACAGTGGACCTGAGTTGTTGGCGGTGGTCCTCAGCAGTCGGGTGGACCTGGAATAAAGCAACGGCGCATCTTGTAAAGCAGAATGAGCCGTCAAAGCGAAGACAAAAGTCGCAATTTGGACAAGAATGCAACGATCTTTGTTTTGGTTAATTGTGATGTGAATGTGTTGTTTTTCGTATGTTGACTTGTCAGCCTAGGTGGACAGCTGACGTGGCTTTATTTACCAAAAAAAAAGTGCTCCTAAGAATCTCCTAGTAGTACTGTAGTAGCTCAACTTCCCCATTTATTGAATAGACATGAAATATGATAGGTATAAAATAATAGTATCAGGTTATATGTTCCCATTTTAAGCAGGTAAGGTAAGCAACCAAATACGCTTGGACCAGTTCCAGTTCCAGTTCCTGTTCCTGGGTTCCAGGGTGATCCCTTAAACCCCTAAAGGGTTCTCGAGTTGACACGTGGGAGGCTTTCCTTCCGTGCTGATGATAAAAGGGATAAAAGGGCTGAATCATTTGATTCTCAGCTTTTGCTGCAAACGTTTAAAACAGTAGTTTGGAGTCTTCGTGTCTTGTGAAGTTGTTGCACTGCTGTTTAGCAACTAAACGTTTAAAACTCGTGTCTAAGATATTAACTAACCCCAACCCAAAGTCAAAACTATTTTAGTTTAATCATATTTAAAAGTTGAAAACTAAAATAATATATCAGAATGACATGACATTCTTTAACTTGACCGCATGCAGGGGTCAGGCTGGGCTCGGCCAGAGCCAGCCAAAGCCCTATTTGACCTATTGTTAACCCTAATGTCACAAGTCAAACCTAGTTTCATGACATATCAGGTGAATTTCACTTTTTGATTCTGATAATACAAAGAGAAAACAGAAAACAATCTAGAAAACAAAATCAAAACCAAACAAAACTGCAAACTGGATACAAAATACTGTCCCTCATATGATCATCATAAGTAAACAACACTATTTGACAACAAGTGAAAACAATTAACAATTATGGTACAGGAGATATAATGCAAGTCATTCAGCAGCCAAATTTTCATATTGCCAAGGGTTGAATTCTATTGATTGAAATTCAGTTTCTTGTATGCTGCTGTCTGACTTATCTATAGCAGCACGATGCTGATTATACCTGCCATTGAACTGGTACACTTCCAAGTCACCCCAAGGTGTTGGGTGGATCTCGCTGGTTGGATCAAACCACCTTGCCGTGAACGGTTGGCCTTTAGCCTCTCGGCTTCGTTTTTCAGCTCTCTGTCTTTCCTCCAAACTGAAATAAAGGCAACAACATCAGGGTTATTAGTCATGTTTCAAGCGTTCATGCTATAACTTCTGTTGACACCCCAGCTCCAATACTGAACCCGAAATCGTTTATTTCCAGTGCAATTAGTATTTAACATCAACATGCAACAATCTTGGGATCTACTGACCCCATTTTACCATGTTCTTCTCACACATGACTATGAATATCAACAGAGGTAACTAGAGAGAAAGAGAGAGACCTGCTCTTCTCATGACCCGCTTTGGACAGATCACCCATTTCAAGTGCATATCTATCGGGACGTAAACGAGAATCTGATGCCAACAACTTCTTAGGGGCAGTGTCAAAGCTGTTTATCTTGTGTGCAAAGTGTGTAAATTGGAACTTATCATTTTTTGGAGCATCCGCAACTCTCCAAACCTACAAGATTCCCATGTTTGGAATGAGCAAATTTATCAGGTCAATGAGAATGCCAGAAACTACCAACTACTATGAAAAGAGTGTGTCAACTATTTGTTATGCACTCGTACAGCATATATGAGGTAGCAGCCCCTAATGTTAACAAACATCTTGCAGACTATAGCAGCTTCTCAGAACCAAAGTCTATTCATCAAGTTTTCATACATCTTGTCAACAGAAACAAGCCATTCAAACTAAAAGCAGAGCTTCACCAAGAAGAGATACCGAAAGTAATCTCAGTATCGCGTAGAAAAAAGAGAATGTGATTACAATATAGCATAAAGGACCAGCTAGTAAATAGAAACAAAAACAGGCCAGACAAGTACAAAACAAAGATTCACTCAACATTGAGAGCAAGAAAGGTTAGGTTCCCCTCAAGTGAAATAGAAATATTTATACACTCGAGGAGATTAGAACAGTAACAGCACCTACAAGGCTTGAGAAAACCTAAAGACATTAAAAACTGACCTCTTTTAGTTCAGTTCCTGGGCTTGGTTCCCCTTCCAAGTCACAGGGTTGGTAACTCATTGCCTCATTCCACTTTCCAGTTATCAAAATCTTAGGCTCCTCAGCAGCATTATAGACATAGCCGTCCACCTCATAGCGACCAGCTCTAAAATATGTAAAGTGAAATATTGAAAGAGATCATGAGAAATGAACAAAAAAATGGCATCTTGCAATAAGCTAAAGCTAATAGTCTTAACAAATTCAAGTGTGTACACATGATGTGAATGAGAGCTTCCAAACATGCTCTCTTTATGGTATATTGCCTACATAGTCATGTTTTAAAGGGATTATTAAAATATATAAATGTAACTGTAGATAGGACTCCATGACCAACTTTGCACCTTCTGAGAGGGCTGTATGATCAGAACCAGTGATAGCAAAAATATAGATAAGACAGTGCGAAAGACCAGTTTTATCAGAACAGGAAAATGAACATACCCAAACCAGCCGCATGGTTGAAAATATAGCACAGCTTTGTCCCCTGTGGTCATGTTTGTCAGGACCATCTCCCCTGATGAGTCAATCCACGTCCGTCCAAAAATTAAGTTGTTAACTTTTGTTAGAGGAGGCACCAAATCAAGTACTACACCATCTCTTTTGAGGGTCACACGTGTCCTGCAGACAGCATATCATAAATAAGTTGAACATATAAAAACTATATTAAAGTGGCCTTTAACATAAGGATAAAACCGCGCTTTGGTTATATTTACTCATTGCAAACAGGCATAAGATGGTTTTTATACTGAAAAGTGGTATGTCAAGCTTTGAATTACTTATCTAGAGGAATCTTAAATAGCAATGGGGTGAGATTGTATTGTCAAGCAAAATTTGGGAAAAAATGTATCAGCCATGAAAATCTCTGACAATGGATTCAAAGTATAGTCAAATCTGTCAAAATGCGATCAAATTGTTCTTTCCTTCTGATTACTGCAGGCTACATGGTAGATGTACAAACCATGTTCTTCCACAGATCAAAGACTTATGGAGATAAAATGTCACAATTTGTGTCAAGTTTTTAAGTCAAGTGAATGGCATGCAATCTACAATGGCACCAAAAACCCACATGATAATCTTTTGGTTTTCCAGTTAGATTGCAGAATAAAGTCAAATAAGGAAAGGTAATGAACCATGGACTTCTAAAGTTCTTAAAGCCTTGAAATAGTCTCACAGATATCAATTTAATTCAATTCCCAAACCTTGGAAAACTATCCTGAATGCTGAGTATTGAGAATAAAAAGCCATAGTCTCAACAAATTAAATAGCATAAAACATTTTTCTTATGCCCTCCCTTCCCCTTTATTCAATAAAAATAATGGAAAAGGAAAAGATGAGAAGGCATTGATAATTATAGAACGCAAGAACTTCGTGATATTAAGTCTAAACTTTTAAAATATGTATCAAAAGATCAAGGAGACCCTTTTACCTTCCAAGAGGATAAATCTCAACTGAGTTCCCCAAAAACTTTGTTTTGACCTTTGAAGTTATGTCATAAGTGAAATGTTCATTTTCAGCATGTCCAGCACTAATTGGAGGATGATGACTAACCTGAAAGAAGAGACAAATGATAAATGACCACATTACTCAATATATGGGTGACAATAGGAGTTCAGATTTACTTAAATTTTACAAAAGCAAAAAGAACTTTAAGACAATTCATACTAGGAAATTCCCCATATCACTCACCTGCTCTGCTATAAATGTAAGGTTTCCATGATTGCTCAATTCATAAGTCTCACCGAGAATTGGATTAAATGGCTTCCAAGTGCGTTGGAGGGCATAGTACACAGATATAAAAAATGACGCTGCATTCAGGTCTACCGTTAGGCCCACTTCATAGATAGAGCTAAGGGGAAGGGAGGGAGACATAGGCAAACAAGCTCTTACCAGCATACACCATTCGCAAGTAGGGATCCTCACATTCATCAGCTTGATCTAAAAGGTATGAGTATTCCAACAACTATGACAAACACAGTATATACAAGATTTAGACCAGTTGAAAGCGTTTTCAATTTTTTGATATAGAGCAGAAACAAATAATTGATGACAAACAGCTGGTACAATTGAATAACCTCTGCCATTTTCTGCAGCATTGACATTGGTTCAAAAATGAGTACAGGGAGTGTCACCACAGACGTGACATCAGATCCTATATACTTCTGCATCATCTTCCAATAACTGTCTCGATCCTGGAGAGAGCATGAGCTTTAGATAGTGAACAGACAAGTTTACATTTTATGCTAAGAAACAATTACCCAACACTCTTCCCCAATCCTAATGCGTACTTGATTATTCAATTCGACCTAAATGCTGAAAGACTTTCCTCACAGCCTAAACTCAAGCAAGCAACAAACAACTATCTGAATCTAAAACACCGAACATGTATGGACTTTTAATTCGAGTAACTCATAGAGTATGAACCGAAAATGCAATCAAAACTAGCAGAAACTTTTGAATTTTTAACCCACAAAAACCAAGTATGAAATTCCATTTACCTCCTGTTTCCATCTTCCCCGTCTTGCTTCGTCTTCAGCGTCTTCAGTGCCTCCTTCTGGATTGATAACTTCCAAACCTTCATAACCCGTTAAACTGCAAGATAAAAATACTAAAAAATGTCAATACCCAAGCTTCCTAGCAATTGCTAACAATGCAAACTAAGAAACACAACAGAGAAGATTTCTATAACATGTTTTTTGTTCTTCACTCACCACAGAGATTTATAAACCCATTTGCAGGATACCAAGGGAAAATACAAACACAAAGAATCTCCATGATTTGTATACATCTTGTAAGCATTAAGTCGCCAAAGATAAATTTTTTGAAACCTACAACTAATGAGCGAGCACAAAAGAGGACTGGACCGAACTTCCCAAACCATAAAACTAAGTTAAATCAATTGATTAATTTTTAATTCACATGCTTTCATGGACCCCGTAACAGTAATAAATCCTTATCAAAAGATAGTTTTTTTTTTTTGGTATCAAAATCACAGATTAACCATCCCGATTATACAACACCATCAAAAGCAAATGAGAAGCAATAGCCACGAATGGGTTGCCCCAAAAACAGCTCAAAGATCAAAATTTGATAAACGGATCTCAGTACCCATTAACCGATCTGCTCATGGCGCTTCCGAAATTGGACAGACTCGAAGCAATAGACGAGAAGAATCCACTGCCACCGGTTTCCTTGGGCTCGTCACTAGCCATACCGAACAGACTCTAATCAAACACAAACAATCTTCTCTCTTTAGCAGCTACGAGCAAAACACGTGCAGGGAGAACACTCAGAATTCTAATAAATTCTCCAAATCCTGTAATAACAAAGAAAAGAAGATGCTTTGGTCGTTGGCGCTTGTTGGATTTGAAGTAACAAAAAACATAGGAGATAATTGCGTGCGAGGCGATGTTCTTCCACGCGCCACTAGGAGAGCGTGGGCTTTTAAAAGCCTTTGTGCTTCTTTGCTTTGAGAATAATCCAAATAGGCGGCTTGTAGTGAGAGCTGTTCAAAATTGCCGGCAACGGTCACGTGATAGACACGTGAACAGATTGGATATTGATTTTTTTCATTTTAAATATAATACAAAATTTTGATGTTTCTAAATCTCAAATTAAAAAAAAAGTAATTAAACTTCACTTATAGTCATTAAACTTGATCGAATACAAATTATTATAATTAAATATTTATTTTTTACGTATTACTTCCTTTTTAATTATTTAATATAAGGAGTGTCTTAGTTTAATTACTGTCTTGTAATGGTTAGCTTGATTTTTTAACTTGTCTCTTTTTATGATTTGTGTATTTAATATTTATTAATGTTTTATATGATTTAGCGTGCCAGTTTTATTTATTTACTCTTTAACCTGCATCACTTTTTTATTGTCACATCTGCATGTGGGTCTACCGGAAGCAACTTCTCTACTAAGTAGGGGTAAAGTTGCGTACTATCAGACATCCTAAACTCTGCTTTATTGCGGGACTTCGGACTGAGTGCGATGATGATGATAATATACTATATTATGTATTAAATTACATTTTTTATGTAAACGTATTTAATTATATTTTGCATTATATGTGGAGTTATCATAAATACTCCTTTCATTTAGTAAAGGTAAAGCTATTTATTATTATTTTTGGGTAAATAAAAGCTATTTACTATTGAACATTCCTAAACCTCATATTTTTGTTGGACTCTAACTTGTTATTGTTGTTATTACAGTCATTTAATAAAAATAACATTGGTTTGTCAGAATTGGTTTGAATTGTTTAAGTTGACCATGATAATCCCGAACTTAATTTATTGACTTTGATACTGGTAAAGTCAACCCTCTTAAGTTTTATTAAACTCGAATGTCAACTAATTTGAATTTAATTTATTGATTTCAATATCTAATTCAAGTTTGAACGGATCGGCCCTTTCAAGTTTGATCGAATTCGAAATTTAACGAATTTGAATATAACTTCTTAATTTGGATCAAATTAAGTTTGGACCTAAATTAGTAATCTTAACAAAGATGAGTATGAGAAGGTTCTTTGGATATTGACTAATGACAATAAAATCAAGAAATTGGGACATAATTAGCTGGTCTAACCCCAACCGTAATCAACTGTCCTTAGAATTTGATGTAACAACCGCCTCCCTTTTACGGCAAGATTGATTATGAAGACACTGTCGCATCTCAAACTTTACTAGAAACTAAACTATAGTTAGGATTAGCAAGGAGCCCGACATGGTCCAATTTTATTTTTGAGCTTAGGTCAGATTTAAAGCCTGATTGGGTTGGGCTCGAGGGCGACCAAAGCTTGATCCAATTTATTAAATTAAAATTTGTTCATTTCTAATATTTAAAACGACAAATGACGTCGTTTTGAATGAAAATTTTGCAATTTAAATTAATTAATTCAAATATCTCAACTTGAAGTTCAAAATAAAAAAAATCTAGAATTTAATTTAAAGCCTAATCACTCGCATTGAACTTATTAATTTTAGATCTGATCGAGTTGAGCCGAATTAGACTTAACTTTTTTGTAACTCCTATTTATAACTAGAAAAAAGGATCATGCATTAAGTCGAATTGAATCTAAATTTCACTTTTTTTAATTTTCATTGACTTAAAATTCAAATAAATTTATTAAATCTAATAATTTTGAATTTTTATTTTATTTTACTTATGTAATAAATGATATTATTTTTTATAGCTTTAGACCTTTCGTTTTGTTTTATTTATTAAATAAAATGACGCCATTTTTAATAATTAACAAAATAAAGTTATTTTTTGTTAATGGCAACAAATTGGACTAAGTTAGGTCATATATGAAATTTGAACATTGTCTAAAGTTTTAATTTTTAATTTTTAATTTTTAATTTTTAATTTTTAATTTAATTTGAATCTTTATCAAAATAAAATTTATTATGTAATTTTGAGTTTATAGATTGGTACGCTTTCTCTAAACACAATTAATGATGACAATGAATCGAGTTTAGCCTAAAAATTTTATATCTTTATTAAAATTAAAAATAGAATATTATTTTAATTTTAATTTTAAATTTTAAACTTTAAATTTAATTTTTAAACTTTAAATTTACCGTCAGAACTAGGTCGGACTTAAGCTTATTTATCAAGCCTAATCAGGGGCAGGATCTTTTATCCAATATTATAGTATCTTATTCTGTCTTATAAATTTCAGTCATTTATTTATACAAGTCTCATATTTATTTATGTGGGACTCACGCAAAATTCACATAAATAAATAACTAAAATTTATAATACAGAATAAGACATCATAAAATTAGTCAAAAATCAAACTCGCCTAATCACAAAAGCTGTAATGGAGTAGGTAAAACGTATTTGTTGTATTGCAATGCGAAAGCAAAGAAAAAAAAAAAGGAAATGAAAGCTTCAGCGTCAGATTTTCCGACTTGACGTGGGTTGTCCGACTCTTTAAACATCCAAAGTTGGTGAGAAACCGTTGACTAACCACCATTGGCACAGTACCCGAATCTATCTCTTTATGTCTGTGCACATATTCACATTTTCGACCGATTTTCTGTGACGAGACAGTCTTTGATTATATATCAAAGTAGCTGAAGGTTCTGGTACGTTGGTGTTTCTGAATCCTGATGGAGAGACATGAACCTGGTGCATCTCTGCCTTCGGGTTCAGCGATTGAAATCCGGGTTGGTTCAAAGAGAGTTCGCGACAACATTGTACATCCTGTGGAGATAAGCACGCCAACCCCTCAGTTTGTGTCTCCAAGCCCTGTGGTGTACAGAGAAGTGAAGCATTTCAAGAAGTGGGCGTCTTGGTTGATACCTGTTTTCGTGATTGCCAATGTTGTCATGTTTGTTATCACTATGGGGGTCAACGACTGTCCCAAGAATTCTGTCTTTTGTATTGCTCGGTTCCTTGGTAGATTCTCGTTTCAGAGATTCAAAGAGAACCCTCTTCTTGGTCCCTCAACTACCACGTAAGTCTCTCTTTTTCTCATCACCCCTTGATTATTGCACAAGACCTTGATTTCTGCATTCAGATAATCACCATGAACTGAATTTACAAGAGAATAAGCTTCTCATCGTAGTGATTCAACAATTGAGTGGAATGTTTATGTTAATGATTGTAGATCGTCTGTTTTTATTCCCCTTTTATGTTAACGTCTTGATAAGGTAATTAAAACAGACACTAGGATGATTCCTGAATGGGCAGATACAGATAGATGGAGAATTACAAATACCAGAGAGTGCTGTTTTTTACTTGCTTGTTTTTGATTGGCATACAATGGAGCTATGTTAAGCAAGTGTTGCTTGTTATTTGCTTTAGGCTGAGGAACATGGGTGCTCTAGATGTAAATAAGGTGGTACATGGACACCAAGGATGGCGCTTGCTTACCTGCAATTGGTTACATGCAGGGGTTTTTCATCTCCTGGCAAATATGTTGAGTCTTCTGATTATCGGGATTCGGCTCGAGCAGGAATTTGGTTTTGGTACGTACTTTGACCTTGGTACAACATTAAATCACCAAACTCTTTTGTCTGATAAGTTCTGAAGTCAGTCTACAGTTGATGAGCTTTTGGTTTAAACTTCCTCTTCAGTTTGGTACTCCTTAAAATCCATTCCTCGTGATATGTGATCACCACTGCCATTTCATTTTCTTTGCAATCTGCAGTGAAGATTGGTTTGCTTTATGTCATATCTGGTTTTGGTGGAAGTTTGCTGTCAGCTCTTTTTATCCAATACAACATTTCTGTTGGTGCTTCTGGGGCACTTTTTGGGTTACTAGGTGCCATGCTTTCTGAACTCATTACCAACTGGTCAATGTATGCTAATAAGGTATCACTGCCGACCTGCTTGGTTTTTCTTAATCACTATGTTTTTAGAACTTATATATTAAAGCTATTTTACTGATAAATATTCTGTCCACAATTTCAGGTATCTGCTTTCATTATGCTCGTTCTCATCATCATCATCAACTTAGCAGTGGGAATTTTACCTCATGTTGACAACTTTGCTCATATTGGAGGCTTTCTTGCTGGTTTCTTTATGGGGTTTGTGTTCCTAATCCGGCCTCAATTCGGATGGTATACACAAAGATATAATCCGCATGGATATATTTCTGCTGCGACTGAATCTAAATTCAAAGCGTATCAGCGCATATTGTGGTTCGTCTCTCTCTTCCTTATAATCGTGGGGTAAGCATTCCAAATCTGCTAGTTAGTTTCTGTTCCAACTTCAGATTACCCCTTATAGTTTTGATATGAATTACAGCAAACAGAAACATTTCATTCCTGAAGCTATTTGGAAATTTAGAAATAAGGTTTTCCATTATAACCTAAATCTCTGGTGTTATGTGATTTCAGGTATACAGTTGGCCTGGTTTTGCTTCTCAGAGGAGTTGATGCCAACGAACACTGTTCATGGTGTCATTACCTATCTTGCGTTCCCACAGCCAAATGGAGCTGCAATGCTCAACCAAAAACTTGCTTGGTACCTAATTCTGATACCCTTTTGTGCATTTTCACATACCTGAAGTGAAGAATCCTTTGCTTGTTGGTTTTAACGCTTGTGGATATGTTTTTTTGCAGTCTACGGAAACCGGCAACCAGCTGAATGTGACATGCACAAGCAATGGAAAGTCAAACGTATACATGTTGTCGGGACTCACCGACAGGCAGATCCAGAGCTTATGTTCTCAACTCTGCACATGATCTACCAAGATATAAATGGATGTTGTACACATTTTACTGGTCCAAACTTTTCCCAATTTCTTGATATATTCATTTTGATATATAAACATTTATATATTTACTCATTTGGTATGCAATAAATAAGTTACTAAAAATAAATTTATCAATTATAATCAGAAAGGTATGCTCGAAATCAACTAAGGTTAAATTCCAACGGTTCAAAATAACGTTATTTTAAAGAATTAATTCTAATTTTTTTAAATTTAAAATTAAAACGACATTATTTTGAATGACTCAAATCGAGATCAGGCTCAAATTCAAATTATTCGACAAAAACTCAACTGAAATTTAGATCAAAATCAAACAGCAGTTTGAAAGAATTGGGTAACCTGATCCCTACTCAGCCGATTACCATCGTTGAGGGCAAAAACTTAAATTTGGATTCTTGGAATTAGGGACGGGATTCTCTGTTCATTTTATTCTGTTCCTATTTTATCCTATGAATCTCAGTCATCTCTTTATTCAAGACTTATATGAAACTCACATAAATAAATGGCTGAGATTTATGGAACAGGATAGGAATAGAATAAAATGGAAAGATGATTATGGCTTTTGGAATCAAGGGTTAAACCGTAGTATTATCAAAATTCTTGCTGCCGTTTGCATGACTATTGCGTCCGTTACTATTCATGCTGGTGAGGAGGATCGGTTGAGCTGGGGTCAAACTT
>JAOTBA010000004.1:26968628-26980104 GCA_025629845.1 Erythroxylum squamatum | reverse complement strand
GGAAGTTCATCTGGCCCATACGCCTCGAGAAGGGAACCGTTGTGCGGATCTTCTGGCATCGTTAGCTTCGGTTGCCGGGTCTTCATTGCCTCCGAAAGCCTCCCTAGAGCCTTTTGGATGCTTTACACCGAGATATGTGAGGCACTCAATACCCTAGATCCCTTCATAGGAGTTTAGATTATCAGAGCTAGTCTCTTTGTTTTCTTTTCCTGTGTAAAAAAAAAATGCGTCCTTATTGTTGAAGACGACCGAACTGGTACAACAAGGCCCAATATAGATAGTCCATAAGGGTATTTTTGTAAATAAATCCCAAGCTTCCAACACCAGAGATTGATACTGAGAGAGCCAACTTTATCGTCAACAAGAAATCGAAGGAGAAGGACTCCAATTTCGTCTCTTAACGTATCCGTTATTACCGAAACATGGTAACGATTTGGGCCGTCAACGGCTGTTCGTTACTTCGCTGCTCTTCTGCTTCTTCTTCTTCATCTCCGCCTCTCTCCGCTTTCCGACGCCGTCTTAACCATTTCATGACCTTACAGTTTCGTCCGTACTCTCGACTTCTTTCTCCGTTCACCGTACTCCGTTGTGAGCTCCGATTCTTTGTTCATGGCGGGGGAGGTAGTGGTCGGACCCTCTCCACACACAGTCTCGTCGACAGAGTGATGGAACAGCTCGCAGCTTCCATTCAAAGCAAGCGAGTTCGCTCCGCGATTAAGTAAGCTTCTACCTAATTTGATTTGTGTAATCATTCATCGTCAGAGTATTAATTGAACAAAATTTTCAGATTAACGAGTAGCGGAGAGCTTCTGGAAGATAAGCTGCTGAACAGGCAGTTACAGAAGGGAATGCTTCTAGAATTCAAGAAAGATGCAGAGAGAGTGCTATTGGCTGTGACTCAGAGACCTGACGGGAAGAAGAATTGGATGGTTTACGATCAGGTTCTAAGTAGAAATCACCCGGCATTTTGACTAGGTTGCTTTTGCTAGGTGTTGTGGAGCTCTCTGTTTATCATTTTTGTTTCATATTCATCTGTTTGTTGTTCTAAACGAATCTTGTTGTGATAACAGAATGGTGTATCGTCCTCAATTAAACCACAACAAATTACGTATATTGTTCCCGGTGTAGAGAATTTTGATCACTCAGACATCTCAAGCTTTGTTCAAAAAGCTTGGGATAACTTGGTTGGTTCATTTTTAACTAAGCTGTTATTTTTACCTTGTAAAGTCTTTGATTTGCTGTAGTGACCTCTATGTGCTTGTTTGTTTGGTGTAGGACCATTCACTGCTGGAGTTTGCTTGGATTGAGCTTCTCGAGAATAATAAGTCGGTAACACCGGAAGAATTAGCAGAGGTTAATATTATTGCTTCTGTTGTTGATGAGTCGTTTTCCGAGAATTACAATTGTATCTCACTCTGCAGATGGTTTTCGGTAGTGCGGATCCGCTTGAGAGTTATTGTGCACATCTTCTGCTATCAAAGGATGAGTTGTACTTTACAGTCCTGGAGACGAGAGGATCTCGTTCTATCTATGGGCCTAGGTCTACAGCTCAGGTGTATGTTTTACACTTCTGTTGTGTATTCTTATCCTTTGCTTGGTCACGTGTAATATGAATAATTTGGCGTACCCCATCATAAATATTTACCACCTTTTTGTATCTGTTGGTTTGCTTCAAGGAAATGGCCATTTTCTAGAACTGATTCTCTGCATATTAGTAATTAAGAACCTAACAGAATGGCTAGCAGGCCTATCCTTTGACTCCTGAAATAGCGGTCAATTGCAATCTCTGCATTAATTAATATTTGTTTTCTTAGTCTCGAAGGAGTGGTGGTACTAGAATCTGGCTGGATTCTGCATTAAATCATGTTTATGAGGCGGCCGTTAAGTTTCTGCTCTTTTTCCATTTGGAGAAGAGTTGTAATATGTAGGACTTTGCAATAACTCATGTTTCACTCTTGTTTGCAATTACATTTGCATTTTTTAAGTTGCTAGGGGGGATCCATTTGAGCAACATTCGAAGTAGAAATGTCAAATTCTTTATCAGTTGATGTTGTGAAGGTTCATTTTGTTTTCCAGGTAACAAATTATTTCTCCTTATTTGGCACTAACTTCGTTTTCCCAAACTAGGTGGAAGAACTCATGTGTAGGAAGCTCGCAAAGGAAGCTGCAGATAAAGAACTTCAAGAGTTTGTACAGATATTGACATCTGCTAGGTTGCTGCCTTCAAATGATAAACCTCCTAAATCTTCATGGCTGGTTGACGAGAAAAACCGACAAAAAATCAAGTCTCTCGAAGCATATGCAATTGATGCTTGCAAAACTGATGAACAGAAGAGAACTGCTGGGACGGTAATATGTTTTTTTTGACTAGTTTATTTGAATCTAATTTAGGTTTATGTTTCAAAGTTAATCAAGATGAGACCTGTGTAATAAACTAAAGAATCTCAGATATCGGAAAAAAGAAACTGACGATGTTTCTTCACTAACTTTATCCTTTTTTATTTTTATTTTTATTTTTTTCACTTGTCCTTATTTTCAGATTCTCAAGGCAGTGGGAATGACAAAAACGGCATCATCTGCTATGAACCTTCTTACAGATATTGGCTATTTTCCTGTTCATGTGAATCTTGATGTGTTGAAGCTCAACATTCGTACTGAACATTCAGATGAGATTATAGTGGCTGCTGAAGCTCTTCTATCAGAGTCATCTGACCCAGATGAGGTAGGGTGGATGCTAGTTATGTTGCTGCTACAAAAACTTCAAACTATCCATTTTTTTTATGGAAACCTTTCATAAGTTCTAGAAGGCTGTTGAAGATTCTGATTTTATGGTGACTTTACTGACCCTCTGATACTTATTGGAAGCTGTACATTTGATATTTTTGGCATAGGCTGACAGACAAGATCTTACCCATTTGAAAGTCTACGCCATTGATGTTGATGAAGCTGATGAGGTAATTGGTTGACAATATCTTTTTATGTATGAAATTTTAATCATTTTAAATCCTTTTAAATAATTTCTTTTCATACTTGTCATTCTTTGTGCCTAATCACAAATTCTGCCAAATTTTTATTTAGCTTGACGACGCCTTGAGTTCAACAAGGTTACGGGATGGCCGGATCAAGGTTTGGATACATGTTGCAGATCCAGCTCGTTATGTACTACCTGGAAGCATAGTGGACAAGTAATACTGGTGGTTTGAAATTCTTGCTAAATAATGTATTTACTTTTATTTCTGAAGATAAACAAACCTTTAAAATAATCATGTTTAGGGAGGCAAGGAGCAGAGGGACTTCTGTTTTCCTCCCTACTGCTACTTATCCTATGTTTCCAGAGAAACTTGCAATGGGGGGAATGAGCTTGAAACAAGGGGAGGCTTGCAATGCTGTCTCAGTATCCGTGACCCTGCATTCTGATGGCTGGTATGCATACGTCTTAGATTAATCCTTGTTTAGTGATTAAATTGTCCTTTTTGTTACAAGGCTGTAATTTGCTTAGGAATTCACGTACTAAATCCTAGCCATAGCAAAATGTTTAAATGAAAGTTGGCTACAATGAGGATATGAAATTGATTTCTTGTTCATGTGTAAGGGATGTGAAAGTTCCATTTATCTTCTTGTATTAACGGTATTCTGGAGCTGCACGCAATTGGCCTCTCGTAAACCTTTTAAGGCTTGTCTGTAACATAAACCTGGTGCCAAAACGTAGAACCATTGGCCTATATGCATAAAGATCAGTCTTATCATTAATCTAGTTACCACTTGTTCATGTCCATCTCATTACTCGATGTCCTCCTGCAAATATGCATTTTAATTGAAGCTACAAGGTAGTTAAACCACGATGGTTCTTAGTAAGGATATTTATGTCTATCTGGTACAACAGCATTGCAGAATATTCTGTCTGCAACTCAATCGTCAAACCTACCTACATGCTGACATATGAGAGTGCTACTGAGCTGCTCAACTTGAACTTGGAAGAGGAGATTGAACTTAAAATCCTTCACGAGGCTGCAACTCTTAGGTCTCGATGGCGCAGGCAACAGGTTAGATTTCAGTATTTAGATGTAGACAATTCTTGGATAAGACTTCTTGGTGACACTATTTCCAAGAACTTCCTATTAAGATCAGACTTATGATCTTGATGATTTAAGTTTCATTCAAATAACTGGTCATGTTAAGAGTGATGGTATGAGATGGTGTAAGAAGCAAAGCTAGGGAATAAACAAGTGAAACATACCTTCTTGAAAGCAGAATTATGCTCCCTCCTCCCTTTATGGAGTTTCTGTGTTGAGTTTGCAAGCTTGCTACCCCTTTTGCTCCAACTGTGGTATTATCATCTGCATCTCATCAGATGTCTATTTGTGCTCCATTAATCTTCTACATGAGAGGGGTTGCAAGTTTCCATGGGGGGGAGAGTTTGTTTCGACTTGAGGTGTCAATTGACTTTACATGCGTTCAGCCTTGTTCATTTTACTTCTTCTATAAATTGCAATCACTTAATGGTTTCTTGATGATTGTTTGAGACAAAATTCTCATCGTAATTGAAATAACTGTAAAAAATCATTTGCATCTTTTAGGGTGCAATTGACACAGCCACATTAGAACCTCGTGTCAAGGTAGTTAACCCAGAAGATCCAGAGCCATCAATCAATCTTTTTGTTGAAGATCAGGCTGGTCCTGCCATGCGACTTGTCTCTGAGATGATGATACTCTGTGGAGAAGTTATAGCCACCTATGGGTCCCGTAACAACATTCCTCTACCATATAGAGGACAGAACCAGTTGAACATTGACACATCTGCATTTGCACATCTTCCTGAAGGGCCAGTCAGAAGTGCTGCTATTGTTAAAATAATGCGTGCTGCTGAAATTGATTTCAGGAAACCTGTACGCCATGGAATTTTAGGAGTTCCTGGTTACGTCCAGTTTACTTCTCCAATTCGTAGATACATGGATCTTCTTGCTCATTATCAGGTGTTTTTCACCCCTTAAATTAATCCACCATATTCATTTGATATTCAGTCACAGGTTTCATTTGTGGGATGAGATGTTAGCCTTAAGCTCCTGTTTCTCTCTTCTCACTGTTTGGTAGTTCGAGTTGTTTTTGTTTTGGGAGTTGGTTGGTATGATGAGGTTTACTCTACTAATCGTGTGCACAGCAAACTGATAAAGATGCAAAATTATCTGAACAGGTCAAGGCAGTCCTTAGAGGTGAATCTCCTCCGTTTTCAGCTGGTCAGTTAGAAGGGATTGCATCAATGCATAATATCCAAGCTAGGTTGGTGAAAAGGCTTTGCAGCAGCAGTCTACGCTATTGGATAATAGAATTCCTGAAAAGGCAACCAAAGGAGAGAAGATACCATGCACTGGTTCTTAGATTTATTAAAGATCGGATTGCATCCTTATTAATCACTGAGGTACGCATCATATATGGAAAAAAGAAGTTGACTACAAGAAATTTGTATCTTTACTGATCACTGAGGTAAGCATCATATATGGAAATAAAGTTGAGTACAAGAAATTGCACTTGAATCGCATTCTTCCCACTACCGTCAATCCCTGTCCCCCCATTCTCCTCTCTCCCCTCTCACGTGGGCATATCAAGGTGAAAAAGGGTGGGAAAAATGAGCAAAATCCAACCCCCTGGCCTTTTTGGTCTTGATTGTTCTTTCGTTTGTGCTTTGGAGTGTCCAAAGGTGGTTGCACCCTGCAGCACGTGTAGCAATAAGCACAACCTACCATATAACATGAAAAGAGTAAAATCACAGTTCTCCAATTTCTTTGAATCATCGTTGAATGCTGTGATTTCCATTATTTTGAGCCATTTTCAATCAATGGTTGGTTACATGCTGTTCTCATTCTACAAATTTTGTGTATTTCTTTTTCTGGCCGGCTATTGTTATGTGCTGTAACTCTTGGTTGAACTAATTGTTTGGTTTCTGAATGCTGCAGGTGGGATTTCAAGCACCTGCTTGGGTATCTGAGGGGGTACAGGTAGGGGATGAATTGCAGGTTCAGGTAGAAGAAGCTCACCCACGTGATGATTTTCTTTCCCTCAAGGAGGTTGGTGAGGGATAAAACTGCTCCTTTTGAAGTTTAACCAACAAGCAATTCCATATAGCCCCATATATAATAAGGCATATGCTCTTTCAGATTATTTTTGAGAGAATGATCAGAAAAGGATGAACTTTCATTTAGGCCAAATTTCAAGTCCTGAAAAGTGCAATTTTGCAAAATATATTCAGTGTTGCATAAAGAATCCTAGCACTCATCCAACACTGAGCTAACTTGGAAGTATATTGTTGAAGTTTTGATGTCTCTGCCTGGGGAGCTCCAAACAGAACTCTGACTCTCTGCCTGGGAAGCTCCAAGCTGAACTCTGACGTTGGTTTGAAGCATGTTTTTGGTGGTACGACTAATTGCAACTTTACCAGAGGTTTTGTTGTGGGATAACTGAGTTTAGCCTGTATGGAGATCCTTGTAATCTTAGTATTATGTAACAAAAATAAACTTCAGAGAGTCGGTTCTGAAGGTGAAACTATGTCCTTCATCGGAATCAAAGCTGTCTATGCAGTTGTCTTTTTGAAATTGGGAATGACATTTTGCTGTATATTGTTATTACATGTTTCTTATGCTTATGTTACATTTCAGCTGTGCCAAAAATTGACTTCTAATCTAGGGGAAGAATTGGCTTGCTAAGAGAATTAGAGAAAACGTTCACCGCTGATCATAAAATAGGGACAACTGTCAAAGTTCCATCCCTTGGGGAAGAATATTAATACTAGTAAGGTGAGACTTTCCAAACTTCCTCTTTAACACTTAGCTTTTTGGATTCGAGTTCTCACGATTTTGGATTGGAGGCGTGAGTTATTTTGCCTTTTATTATTAATAACTTGGAATTGAGTGTATTGAGTTCATTTCTTTGACTTTAGTGGTTCCTTAAATTGACCACATTTACTATGGTGCTAAAAACAAGTGTAATATGAGTTGGTCGAATGGTGTGTGCTGGACATTCACTGTGAGGCTCAAACATTGGAGACCCCTCGGTGGTTAAACAATATGTGCACCGAATAAATAATGAGACAAGTTGACACAAATCATTATGAAATCAGAAACAAATTCTGTAAAGCCTGTCTACTTTATGTTGTTTCATCTGTCATAGGAAAGGAACTCATGTTCATGTCCAGCTAAACATGGTGAATTCCTGTTCTTTGATAATTACATCACACTGTTGTTTGGTCCCCTCTCCTGACTAAGAAGCATTTTGTTCATGAAACTCAGCCATCTCCTCCTCAGACCAAAAAGACATTCTTTTTTGCTGTGTAACTGATGTATAGATGAAGACTGGTGTGTTAGTAAATTGTAATTGTCGAGGAGGAACTCAATTTCCATTAAAAATAAAGCTGTCCCGTGACTGCTAAGGAGATTAGACAATCTTTTCTCGAAATCAGAGTAGGGAAAAAGTTAAGAACCTTTGCAGCCTCATCCACCCTTTGCTCAGAGCTTCATGTTAATAGTTGACAAGATTCATTCAGAGTAGGGAAAAAGTTAAGAACCTGTTCAGCCCCATCCACCCTCTGCTCAGAGCTTCATGTTAATAGTTGACAAGTTTCATTTGGTTCATAATCAACCACTCACTCGTTTTCTCTTTCTGCGTTTTGTTTGCTTATAATTCAAAGAGATTGAAAACTGAAATTTTAGGATCTTGTCCTGCTTTTTTGTCTCTCATTATCTGATTGCTAAATCACATTGTTACTCCAGATCTACTTGATTCTTCTTCTGTGTATTCACTCTAATCCTCAAGAATCGTAAACTAGTGCTCTCTTTATCAACAGGAGTACTAACTGTTTGTACCAAAACTTTCGTTTAAAATTTCAATGTCAACATGGATAACCTTAAGCCCCTATTTGTAATCTAGGACGACCTCAATGTCATTTAGTTATTTCTATGATGATTCTGCACTAAAAGTTCATCCCATTAAAAAAAACACACATATAGAACTAAGCATCGAACTTTGCATAATGTGAACAAAGCCTGAGAACCATCAGGGCTTGTGGCCCTTGACATTGAAGATACTGATCAGGTGGGGGATACTGGGAAAGGAGAGAGATCACGTCACATGGAAGCATGATGATGATGAAAGTGATTCCTCAAGAAAACTGAGGCTCAATTGGTGTATCCTGCCCCCTTTTATGAGGTCTCGCCCACATGCAAACCTCTATTCAATTCTTTAGGTCAGCCCCATGCAACCTTGTTCCTTCTTTCCTAAACACCCTCTCAGTCTGATCACTACATAGCTTCTTCAAGTTTTTGAGTGATGACACACACACACACACACACAGATTATTGCTATTGCCCATAGTTAGAATTTCACCGTTTTCTGATCATCAAGGTTTACTGGAAATATTCTATGAAATGACAATTTACAAATCCCGAGTCCTGACGATACTATATTGTAATAACAAGGATCAGAAAGTCAATATCAGAACGAAATATAAACGTGATCAGTGTATCAGAGCGAACCAAAAAAAAGAGCAGACATCAAAAAACAAGCCATGTTACCATATGCCATTGGCCCATTGCTTATATATCAATTGACTATGAACATTGACATGAGTTCCTTACCTATTATTCTTTCCTCTTCTGCATTGCACATAGGTACAGTATATCAGAAGTTTAACTCCATGTTAGATTATGCCGTGAGAACCACATGTCCATGAAGAGGTACGGAAAGGAAAATTGAGAATATTTTCTTAAGGTATTCATAAATGGTGTATTTTAGATAAATTATTTAGTAGCTAAAGTCAAATATAGGCTCTCAGGTTCTGTAACATTCTATTCCCATGTGACAAACTTAATGAAGAAGTGAAAGTGATTAAGAAAACAATATATATGTTTTGTCTTATTATCTTGGAATAAATTCTAGATTAAGATATTGTTTTTGGCTTTGACTTGAAACAAACACAGACGAGTTTAGTATACTAAGTCTACCATTAAGACTGATTGAGAAGACTTTGTTACTTTACATAGAGATATAAGAAATTAATTAAGCCATGTGAGCTTGGAAAGGTATTATACATCATGCACATGCAAAGCCAAATACTTCTAAACCACTGTCTCTTCTTCTATCGTTTGCATTGATTTACTCAAAAGCTGTTTGATGATTGGACGGTTTTTTTTTTTTGTTGCCCACGAGGTGTCTTAGGCGGGTCCCAACTATGAGAAGGCACCTTTAAGCCATTCCACACCTAGATTAATTCCCGCTCGAGCCGGGTAGGTCCCTTGCGGGAGGCAAAACTCTTGCCCCAAGTTTTTAACGGCTGCATATATGAGGGGGGTTCGAACCCACGACCTCACTTAAGCAAGGAGAGCCCCTTACCAATTCGACGGTTTTCTTTATTATACTTGTTCAAAAAATTGGGACGTAATTCTGGACCAATCCTGTCCCAACCTATCTTAACTATTCATTTATATGGGTCCTTTGTACTAACTTTATCTCAACCCATCTTAACTATTTATTTATATGGGCCCTCTGTACCAACCCTATCCCAACTCATCTCAATCATCTATTTATGTAGATCTCAATTATCCATATATATGGGTCCTCTGTACTAACCATGTCTCAATTTATCTCAATCATCTATTTATGTTTAAGAAGATTTGAAAGGCAAAAAATTGTAATTAATGATTAGTAGTTATCTTATTAAATATTATTTTATAAAATAATAATTAGTGATTGATAGGTTTTTTTATAGCCATCAGGATTATAAACACCTCATTAAGGACAAGAAAATACGGGGTTTAGAGAATGTTCTCTTTATATTTTTTTAAAGAAGTTATTTCCATAAATTATAATGAATTAGCATTGATTTAGAATAGAATTAGAATAGATGTAGAATGAATTAGAATTGATTCATTGGAAGTATCTTAACCTTACCACATGAAGGTAAGGAATAGTTCAAATGATATGCCAATATAGACTTAACTACTACGACACTGAGTAGAAATTCTGTTGAGACGCGAGATTTAAGGAGGTTTAATAGTACGCAACCTTACCCCTAATTAATAGAGAGGTTGTTTTCAATTATTATAATATTATTTTAGTTATCCCCGTGACCATTAAAATTAATGTTATTTAAATTATTATTGCATACCAACATATAATTTAAATTGTGTAAGAATAATTTAACAATATCATATTTTGATGTTCATAAAAAATATTAAATTAATAGTTACCTAACTATAAAATGCAAAAATATTGTAACTTTAGATAAATTATTTAGCACAATTATAGAATAAAAGTGGGGTACTTGTGATTATTATACATAGCTCTATTGTGTATATTCCCTTTTCTTTTTACTTTTGGACACAAAAATCATACCCATATTATGGATATTTTAATTATTATTTTCACTTTAGCCCAAATGGTCAATTCATTTTTTAATTGCTAGTGTGATGTAATTTTTTTACGGGGCCATTAAACCAAAGTAAATACTAAGAAGTACCTAAAAATTATGGTAAGATCTTATGTTTCGGTTATAATGTTCCGATCACGTTCTATTAAATATTATCCACACATTTATGTGAATCCTATATAAATGTATGAATAAGATTTAATGGAATATGGTTAGAACAGAGTAACTGGAATAAAAGATTTGATGTGCTGAAACTATTTTGATGGGACCATACCCACACCCAATTTATTAATATTCAATGCAATATTTTGCACATGAATTAATACTAAATTCTATAACGAAAGCAATTTCAGATAAAAGGAGTAAAGTGCAAAATAAGAAAAAACACACATTTATTCTTATTTACATGACCTAATCATATTTTTTTAAATAATCAATAAAATAAAAATAAAAAGTTCTACTAGTTTAATGGTAAAAATTTTGAGTCAGTTAATTTTCTGATTTGTTTTCAACTTTTCGATTTGATTTAGTTCAATAATCTTTAAAGTTAAAAAATAATCAATTTATTAATTAATCGAACAATTTTATAAACTAATTAATTTTTATAAAATAATATAATCGATTGATTTTCATTTAACAGTCTCATTTTTTAATTATACTTTAATATTTTCAATGAATGAAAACAGTATTCTTCAATTATTTTTCAAATTCTTTTATTTTAGTCAATCTTTAACCGATTTTATGATGATTTAGTAACCGTTGAATCTTTTAAATTTTAAACTTTTTATCCTACTTATTTAACTTTCGGTTCGGTTTTTAAAATATCGACTAATTTATTATTAATCTTATTTATGAAATTATTAGGGATGGCATGGGCCAACCCCCGCAAAATTTTTAAAAATTTAAAATATAAAAAAAGTATTTTTCTAATTGGGTCTGAGCTTGGATTGCCTAGGCTCGAACTCTTCTAAATGAAACGGTGTTGAGGGATGGCAGTGGGTTTTCAACCCGATTAATATCCGCACTACCCGACCCAATGGATTTAGATATGGGTAGTAAATC
>JAOTBA010000004.1:26942187-26968528 GCA_025629845.1 Erythroxylum squamatum | reverse complement strand
CTGCATAATAATTAGGAATTTCCTGGCTAGTTGTCGTTATTTGAGTTAATCAATTTTATCTGTGTTCTTTGCTAGTTGAATCGTAGTTATTATTTTGTTCAGTTTTAATTGCGTTAATAATTTATTAGTGGTTAGATTAATTAGTAGTTTCAGTAGAAAACTCCAAAAACCCCTTTTTAATTAATTTCACTCGTTCTTTGGCATTAGAATAGAATCAATTATTCCATTCTCTGTGGATCGACCCCATTTACCACTGTGCTCAATTTATTTTCGTTTGGTGTTTGGAAATTATTTTTGGTAGATTCGACACCCATCAATCATATTCTACTTACATGAAAATTTAATAGAAAAGCCACTCCTTTATGTGTTTCTTTCAAAATTTTATTCGACTCATAACGTAGAATCTTAATTGAAGGTTCTTTGTAAACTAGACAATTTAAATCAATGAAGCTAGTCTAGATCTTCCCCACTTGGTCAAATGCTTCCAAAAAGGCAAATTTGGATAAGAGGCAAACATAAAAATGAAACTAAAGGCTAATGAACAAGAAAATTCAAAACAAAGATTATGTTTAAAGGAACCTAATTAGCCCCAATAAAAAGAAGAAAAAGAAGAAGAATTTGGAAAACAAGATAACAAATAAATAGAGAATAATTGGCATACCAAATAATTTGGACTTCTCAAAGAAAAATTGAAACCCGAATTTGTAATGGATATTGCAACCACAACTACTTTTATGTAACTTTAGATGGTACCTTTTTAGGGCTTTCATTGATAAACCCCACCCTAAAAATATTATTTATTTTCAACCTTTCTTTTTTTCTCTAATGATTTGAAAACTCCATAAACAAGGAACAAGAAACTTAAGAAGAATTTGTTCTGAAGGAATCTTAAAATGAAAATAATATAAAATTGAATATATATACGGTCAAAGTACACAAGAATATTGCAAACATAAACAATTATATCTAGAAGAAACTTGAATATAGAACTAAACTCTAATAGTAAATTTTGATATGACCCTAAACAATAGGACTAATGAGTTTAATCTCAATACATTAAGACCTAGAACTATTCCATCAAATATAGGTTAATCTCTACAAAGGTTTTAATTAATCTATGATAAATGTAAACAACCAATTAGCATTATAAGAAGGTCTCCTAATAAGCACGAGTACCTCTAAAACTAGAGTTCTAAAAGGAAATAATAACAAAATTAACAAAAAAGCCTACTTATCTTATCCAGCAACGATTAATGCCTGACATCCACGTGACTCTGTGCCACCTATATTTATGTTTATCAGCATTCCAACAATTAGTGCGAGACTGGTGTTGGTTGTCCCATAAGCTCGACGCTGGTTACGTTACGTTGTGCAACTATAATTCTTCAGCTTACTACTACTCTTGAATTATCATTTTATGTCTTATCTTCAACCTCTTGACGTCGCAAAGCCTCATTTCTTTGATAGACTGTACATCCACCATTAAGTCGTTAAGGGCTTATTTAATCTTTCTTACGCTATTCTGCGTCAATAACCCTCCCATATTCTTCAAAGAATTTTCAGCAACTTTTGATAATTGAATAACAGACGCTTGATTCCTATCATGACAAAACTTAAGCGGCAGAAGTTGATTTCCGGCTTTTCTAGTAAGATTAGAAATTAATAAATTACTTATTTGCCTATTACCATGTCAAATTACCAATTTGTCATTTGAACTTTTTCATCAGTTAAGAAAGACTTACGTAGCAACTAGCAAGTGATAGTAACTGATGGCTAACACTTACTTTTTCTTGTCAACTTTCGGTGCCTACCAATATAATTTTGACACAATCAACGTTTGTAAGTTTTCATTATGTTATCAATAATATTTCTTCGCTAGCTTATTGTAGAGCAGAAGATATTAAGCAAATATGAAAACGTTTGCCCGTGATGATTATAAAGAAGATCTCTTCTGGTATAGTTTTAGGCAGAATTTATTACCGGTAAACACCAAAGAGAAAGAGGCAGTACATGAAAGAGGACGGCTAAAGATAATATTTGATAAAAGTAGGTGTTTAATTATCAAAATGTGTCCTAATTAGGTCTCTTTGACTTGGACAGCCTCTCCAACCTCCGTCACCTCCTTCTTCTCTTCCTTATTTTGTACTTCTTTGCTGGGTTCTTCGACCATAAAAGCCGATGTCGGGAAAGTCCTGAATAGCCCTGCTGGTGTTTGGAAAGTGATCTTTCCACTAGAAGGGTCTTCAATATAGATATCACTTAGCGAAACCCAAATCAGGAGCTCCTTGGTCTTTACCCCAGTCAGCTTCTTGATCTTGTTGGGCTCAGCCACAGCTGTGACTTCGGTCCCATAGGTTACAAGCTTTCCAATCTGCTCAAACTTGTGGGTTATGCTCTTCTTCTGCTTCAACCAAACAAAACCTGTCTCTCTCACAATCCCACATTCTTCGATGTCATGCAGTGGTAGTAGCCCATTTGGCAACCCTAGTTCCTTGAGCAGTTGCTTTGACTTCTCTTGGCAGATGTCATCTCCATGATAGACTTCATCAGCTTTGGCTCTGATCTCTTCGGTTACAAGAGACATTTTCTTGAAAAATCTTCTTGTTGTAGTTGTTACCTTTCAGAGTTTTGAAGCTTTAGCTTGTGAAAAAGCTCGGGATGATCCAGAAGACAAGCATCGATACTAATATAGCAGAAAAGGCATAACTTTGCCTCATATTATTCACTAAATTACCAAAAAAGCCATCGGTGTATGGCCCATTCAAATGGGTCAATCTTCTTTGTCAATGGGACCTCAGAAGGTTGGTACACTCGTGTCATTTTCAAGGACACTGGTTTGTGCCGAATGCATCTGAGCAGTATTGTAAATTTAGGTGAACAGAAGGGGTTGTTGAAGAGAAAGATGGGGCTTAATGTTTATGGGACGGTTGAAAATTGAAGGCAACATTTAAGGGGAAAGCGCTGGGTTGGAAGCAGTTACCAATCAGAATGCACCACATTTAATGGAGTAGAGAGTGTCCACGTATTTCTCTGGACTTACGTCAGACTGTGAATCCAACTTTTTTATTTCTTATTTCGTAAAATCTTTTGTTTGAATTTTTACTCCCATATTTTATATTTTAGTCTATTCGTGTTTTTATAACTTCGATTTTTATTTTTCATAATTTATTATTAGTTATACAAGTATCATTTAATAATTTCATATTAATTAATTGTAAGAAAACCATAATCAAGTTTACCATACATGATAAAGAATACCGATACTTACGTGTTGAATACATGATCAATGAATTATGAAGACACCGCTCAAGCGTTCGGTGATGGCTAAGACTTCCACAACAAATCTACTTTCTCTTTGTAATTACAATTATCAATGGGACAAACCGTAAAGAGACTAGATGTATGTATATATGGGGACTGCTGTGGGGACCTAGCCATTAATATTAACCTGAGGCCTGCCCATCATGGACCTTCGGGTTAGGCCTACACCATTAATCACACTAACTATATAAAGGGCTTAAGTCTAATAGGGATCACAATAATAGTGGACCAAAGGCATCTCAATAGGGATCATATCATTAGCCTGTTTTTAATAAAACAAAATGACAATTGATTGTAGCCCATAAAATATATTCTAGCAAAGAAATGTCAAGTATTTTTTCCATTAAATTGGGATGTACTTTGAGCCAATATTTTCAAATGATCATAAACTTTGAAGTCGTCTTGATTCGCAGGCATATCATTATTGAAGATAAATCGATTATCCAGTAAAGAACATTTGAATATTTTTAGTCGAAATCTTAAACATGTTTTTGTTTTTAATTTTTTATTACAAATAAGCTAAACAGTTTTTTTTTTTAAGTTTTTGTATTAGAAATCTCAATCAAATAGATTTTTGTTTTTTAATTAAAAATAGAAAATTAAATCTAAAAACTACAACAGAAAAAGAGAAGCAAAACGAAATGGCCTCCTAATTTTCATCTTTTTTTTTTCTTAAAAGCTTCATGTTTTGCCCGTTTTGTTTAATTTAACCAATTCCCTGAAACCAAATTCAAGGTATTATTGGAGGATTACATTTAAAAACTGACAGAATTCTAAGTGAAAAAGGATATGAGGTTTAAAGAAAAACTAACCATGCTGGTTTTTTTAAAGTAATAACCAACTATGTTGTTTCTAAAAGAAAAAGAGATTGCATATGTGTTTCTTCAAATAAATAACCAGTAAAGCATAAAAAATGTACACAAAAATAGCTCATGTTATAGGAAAGCAAGCCAGTTGCAATTCTGAGTCACAATCTATTAATGTCAATGTAAGCCCTAAATTTGTTCCTCTGAGTAATTAGTCAACATTTGGATCTCAAAAAGGATGTTCTCCCATTTATTAAGTCGCCTATTGCTCCTATTCCTTTCAAAGACTCCATAGCTACAGAAGTAAGATTTTTGGTTAGGCGTCATTGTGTTCTACGAGTATGATTTTTGGCTAAGAGTCATTGTATTCTGCGAGTCCATTTACTTCTAATCACATACTCAGGTTGATTGGGAAGAACTTAATGGTGGTTAATAAAGACAAGGATGCTTCCATGCCTACAGGACAGGTTGTGATATGTGATTCCATTTACTTCTAATCACATATTCAGGTTGATGGGGAAGAACTTAATGGTGGTCAATAAAGACAAGGATGCTTCCAAACCTATAGGGCAGGTTGAATCATATATACATGACATTAAGAGATCATTTCAATTTCAAACTTTTTCCATAGTTTGTCAAGTCAATATTTTGGATTAAAATCCTTACTTATTTAATCATATAATCTCTCGAGGTTATGTTATTTCCGATCGAGCTCTACATATCATGATGGGTTGCATTTGATCTAGTGTTAAGAAGTTCCTATGACCTACATAAGGGTTATTAAGGATATGTATGAAGGTGTTAAGACTAAAGTAAGGATGACAAGAGGAGATGTTGAGCATTTTTTTATTGATATCAGGCTATATCAAAGATCCTCATTAAACCCCCTTTTTTTTGCAGTAGCTGTGGATGAGCTTACTAAGAATATTCAAAGGGATGTGCCTTGGTATACGTTGTTCGTTGATGACATTGTTTTAGTTAATGAAACAAAAGAGAGTATCAATATCAAGCTAGAATTTTGGAAGAATATACTAGAATTGAAGGGCTTTAAATTGAGTGGGAATAAGACTAAGTACTTAGAGTGTAACTTTTCAACTATAAGGTTGCATTCGATGTGGAGATAAAGATTGTTTTGAAAGTTAGACCACAAAAGATTGTTTTAAGTACATTTGATCCATTAACCAAAGCAATGGTGGGATAGACAAAGACATAGTTCACTATATCAAATCAAGATGGCTTAAATGGAGGAGTACATCAAAAGTTTTATATGACAAGAAGATTCTACTCAAGCTAAAAGGTAAATTTTATTGTTTAACAATTAAGTCAGCTATGCTCTATAGGGAATAATGTTGACTCATCAAGCAAGTACATAAACAAAAGTTAATAGTGACGGAGATGAGGATACTCTATTAGATGTCTAACCTTACAAGAAGACACAAGGACTGGAATATGAGGGTAAGAGACAAATTGGGAGTAACTAATATTGATAGTAAGTTAAGAAAGATAAGACTTAAGTTGTTCAAATATGAGGAAACATCTTGATGTTCCAGTAAGAAGATGCGAGACAATTGTACTTAGAGACTGTAAAAGAAGAAGAGGAAGACCTAAGAGAAATTGGAGAAGGTTATGATATAGTCCTACTAGTACTTACCAAATACTTCGCCCTCAATAAGACATTATGGCAAATTAAGAAATGGATAAAAGATTTTACACAGAGAGATCATTCCCTTTTCATAGGCCCTTAAAATTTTCCTTTCTATTATTGTATATTATATCTAGCCTAAAGACTTTTGCCTGTAGTACTTGTTCCTTTAGTCTTTTCTATAATTTATCTTTTGTTTTATTTATTTATATGTCCCTTTTTTTGTTTGTCTGTCTATTTATTTATTTATTTTTAGTTTTATTCTTTACCTTTACTCTTTATTTTATTTTAATTTGAATTTATTTATTTTTATTGTTATTGTTATTGTTATTTGATGTAATTTTTGTTTATATTTTTAGCCTTAGTCTCAAAAACTTTTTTTCCCTCTTATAAGTCTATCAAAAATAACATTTTTACTAGTTAAGGATAAAATTGTATATTTCTAGATCTCTTAAAACCTCACAATTTAGTAAATTTTTATCTTAAAATGTTATTGTTATTATTATTGTTGTTGTTGTTATTAGGAAAATAGGTGAAAATTAGGAAAAACAAATGCAATCGAGATTAGATGAAATTAGGTTTTAGGGATTTAGTCTCTAGAAATTAATTAATTAATTAAGAAATAACATTTATTTACATGCTATGCTAAAATGGTACTAGAGATAATTAAAAAAAAGATTTTAAACTTTTTGAGAAATGTTAAAGGCAAATTAGACTTTTCGTTCTGTTTTTTAAAGAGAGTTCAATTACTTTTATCAAATTATATATTTTTAAGTTACAAGGTAAAAATTAAAATTTTATTATTAAAAATTATAAAATAAAAAATTTAATTTATTACAAATTAATTTGCTTTTATTTTATAATTACTGATAATAAAATAAGCATCAAATAAATATGATGTTAAATTAAATAATACAAGTCAACAATTAAATTGCTTACTTTCTGTCAATGTTTAAAAGCTGGACAGGACATCGAACCAGTCAAATAAAAAGTTTAAGGTTTAAAGGTTCAACCGGTATTAAACTGCTATAAATCTGATTTATAATAAATCAGAAGTAAAAATTATAAGAAAACGTAAAATATAATATAAAATAAAATACTTTATTGAAATAAAAAATTCATAATTAATGTCTATTAATATGAAATAAATTAATAATAAATCTAATAATTTAAACTAAGATTGAATATAACATAAAATTTAAAATAATAATAAAAATAAAAGTTATGTTTTTATATTATCATTTATTTAGAAACTAATAAAAGTTGAAATATGTTTAAAGAAAGTGAATGAAAAAGATTCCTAACTTTATTTTAATTTTTTCTAATATGTTTTAAACATAATTATTTATAGTTTAAATATTATATTTTAACACATTTTAAAATTATCTTAAGAAAAATTAGTTATATATATTAATTAATAATTCTATTTACTAAACAAATTTATAATAAAAATATTAATTAGTTTTTAATAATAATAATTAAAAAATTTTAATTAATGTATAAAGAGATAAATAAAGAACTTAAATTTTGATAAAACAATTTATTAGTGAGATTAAATAAATAAATAAAATTATTTTTAAAAAAATAATAATGTTTAATTAAAATATAAAGAGATAAATAAAAATATAATTTATTAATTAAATTGAATAAAAGAATTTTAAAAAAAAGTGAAAACAGATTAATTCAGTGCATTGTAAAGCTCTAAGTGCATTATGAAGTAATTAATACAAGTTCAGAACATTTATGGGTTATGTGGAAAATTTATTGGTGGACCTACATTTTGACAAATGTTCAAACCATTACGAGTCTTTTCGGTTGAACTGACTGGTCCGGTCCAATTTTAACTTTCTGTTTGTGTTTTCGGTCGCTATACTTATGCGAGGTGCCCGCAAATGAACTTGTTGCAACAAAGTCTTTTAGGCTTTCCTTTGTATTCTCTTTAGACGGCTCTGTGAGATAAATAACAGTTGGATTTGCTTATTGTTGCAGGATTAGGTTATACTTGTAGGAGGGCAGTTTCTTGGACCTCTTAGAATACCACCGCTTAAGGATGGCAGTGAATTTTCAACCCGATTAATATCCACACTATCCGACCCAATAAATTTTGATATGGTTAGGAAATCGTAAAAACCGATAGATATGGATATAGATAAGGGTTGAGTCATAAAAAATAGATATGGATATGGGTAGAGTAAAACCCAAACTATGGATACCATATCCTACCCGTTTTTTATTAACTTTATTTTTTCTATTTTTCTTGAATATTGATGGTTAAATATAATAAAATATTAAAGTTTTATAAACAGAAATAATTTTAAAATCTTTACTTTACTCCTTAGTACTCACATTTTTCATCATATTTTATTTTCTTATAGGATAATAATAATGCAAATGATACGGAGATGGAGTTCACGCAAAAACAATTTGAAGCTTTAGTTATTTCAATCTTTGTTACAGTTCTAAATTGTAAAAAATGTATGTTGTCTTTGTACTAGACATTATAATTTTTATTATTCCAATTTTATGATTTTTTAATACATACAAATCAAAATCTTGACTTATTATTATTAAAGTAATTTTGATTTGGAGCGTTCGCAAAAATCTACTCTTTATATTTTCTATTTAGAAGTTATATTTTTATGTGCTATACAACCCGATAGATATCCAAAAACTCGAACAACCCAATGGATTTGGATATGGGTAGTAAATCATAAAAACCGATAGATATGGATATGGATATGGATATGGATATGGGTTGAGTCATAAAAATGGATATGGATATGGGTTGAGTAAAACCCGAACCGAACCGAACCCATTGCCATTCCTTGTTTTGCTTAGAATAATTGAGTCTCGAGTCAGTTTAGACCTGAACCTGACCTATTAAAACAATTAAATTTAAGCCCACTTGTCAATAATTGTCATTTCTAAAAAATTATGTTTGTAGATTAATAAAAAGAAATTGATATATGGGTTTCTTTTTAAGAATAAAGTTTCTTTCCTCAACTTTTCATTCCCATCCTCTTGTAGGCTTTACTTTAACGGTGAAAGCTCCGTGGCCATTGAATGGAGCATTTTGCCATTAAAGTGAAAAAGTAACCTTGTCTAGAACCGAAGGATAAAATGGAAAAGGATGGCTCTCCCCTCCTACTAGCCTAAGGCATCTCTATTCCTTTGGACCCTTTTTTGTTCTTTTCTCATAACATATATACCCATTTAATTAGTTTCAAACTTTAGTAAAGTCTTTACATGTTAATTTATCTGATAAATTTAAGAATAAAATTCAATTTTAGTCGTGAATACGTATTTTAAAAATGAAATAATAAAGCGACGTATTACTTACTAGACCTTCTCAGATTTTATGTATCAACGGGACTTTCATTAAATTGTTGTTATTGTTGATGATATTTTAAATTTGAGGTTGTATACTATTGGATCTCTCCGAATTTCGTATTTTAACCAGACTTTTACGTAATATTTTACGTAATATTGTTGTTATCACTTTATAATCATCTGACTAATTAGGGATTAAGTAGTGTGAAATGAAACAAAATAGACCACATCATCCCATGTGCACAACTCAACCAATTGGGTAATTCTTACATAAAAATATATAGAAAAATAGAATAACATTAAATAATAAATATACACCAATATGTGATATTGCATTTAACCTGTTTGAGTAAATTTCCCATAGTACCCTTTCCTCAATAAATACAACCCCCCACCTTCACAGCCATTCCACACGCCCACAACGCAAACCTCTCCGCTCTGTCTCAATGGCTCGTGTAGGTTTCTGCATTTTGGCCATTCTCTCACTACTCTCTCTAGCCACCGCCAAAATCCCTGGAGTCTACTCCGGCGGACCGTGGCAGACAGCCCACGCCACCTTCTACGGCGGCAGTGACGCCTCTGGCACAATGGGTACGTACACGCTACTAACTTAGTGACAAACGTAACTAAATAAACACCATTTTTAACTTGTGAATATGTACAGGAGGTGCTTGTGGGTACGGTAACCTGTACAGCCAAGGGTACGGAGTGAACACGGCGGCACTGAGCACCGCGCTGTTCAACAACGGCCTGAGTTGCGGCGCCTGCTTCGAGATCAAGTGCTCTGCTTCCGACGACCCCAGATGGTGCAACCCTGGTAACCCTTCTATTCTCATTACGGCCACCAACTTTTGCCCTCCAAACTACGCTCTCCCCAGCGACAATGGCGGCTGGTGCAACCCTCCTCGGCCCCACTTTGATCTCGCCATGCCCATGTTCCTGAAGCTCGCACAATATAAGGCCGGCATCGTCCCCGTCAACTATCGCCGGTCAGTCTCCTTTAACGTACTGTGATATTATTATTACTAAAATCTTTGCAACTAAACGGCGGCAATGATGAATTTTAGGGGTTTTTAGTTAATTAATTCGTATTTAATTTAGTTTCCCCGCGTCTTTTCTCGGGAATCAAACAGAACCTGAAAAGACACGCTCCACAGCTCTCCATAGGTCCTAGTTAGTTGTGCATCGTTTACTAAAATGAACTGAAATCCGTTATTGTTTGTTCGAAAAGACTATAATACCCTTACCACTTGACATGGAAAAGTTAGGATTGGCTCAGTCATCGAGGAATTATTTTGATGTGTGAGCCAATTCCAACCGTTGGATTACCATCTGATGGAATTTACAACTCGGTGGTCCCCACCACAGTGTTCAGTGCAGGAAGCAGGGAGGCATCAGATTCACGATCAACGGTTTCCGTTACTTCAACCTGGTTTTGGTCACCAACGTCGCGGGTGCAGGGGACATCGTGAAGGTGAGCATTAAAGGGGCCAACACTGGTTGGCTGACCATGAGCAGGAACTGGGGGCAAAACTGGCAATCCAACGCCTTACTTGTGGGGCAGGCTCTGTCTTTTAGGGTCACGGGCAGTGACAGACGCACGTCAACTTCCATGAACGTGGCGCCTTCTAATTGGCAGTTTGGTCAGACCTTCACGGGCAAGAATTTCCGCGCCTGAGTCATCGTCTCATTTTGTTGTTATTACACAAAGTTTAAGAATGTCTTTCCCGCCTTCAATTTTCTCAGCCTATTTTCTGGGGAAAATTTGAGGGTTAAAACGGAAATAGTTGGTAATAGAGAGTACTAGGAAAAGTCTGTCTTTTTTGTTTACCATTCCATCACCTGCTAAAATGGTGAAGATGTAGTGTTCTAAGAGTCCTGAAGCGGCTGCAACTATAGGGACCTGTAGCCCGCAGCTCTTATTCACATATATGTTGTCTGAAATCACTCTTTAGTTGCAGACAACATAGTCTTAATTACTTCTTTTATGAATTCAGAAGGTGCAAGTTGCAATGTAGTTCTTACCCTTTTGGGATTAGAACATGGTACACCCAATTGTTGGTGTATGTTCTTGTCAAGTGGCAGTGATACCTATCAATAGCTTTCATGGCAAAAATGCATAAATGCCCTTTTGCTCATAGTTGTGTTAATAGCATTTGAAGATGCTTTTGATCAACCTAAAAGATTGCTTCTTGGTTACTTGTCTCTTCATTGTTTCTGAACAACCCCAGTTAAGGGAAATGCCTGATAGTGATCGTAAACCTTGTGTAAATATCTGGTAACTTTAGGAGACAAAAAGAAAATGATTCGGATATGTGAAGTTTAAGCAGCTAGGCAACAGGGCGGTGTAGAGATTCTGAGTATTTTGTTCATCAAGAAAGAATTTGCATTAGTACCCTTATAAAGACATTCAACTTTTGCTTCATAAAATCAGGGAACAGATCATGTTCTGTCTTGGCAATTGAAGATTGTGAGATTTAATAGTAGCAATTGAAGATTTCATTGTAAAACCAGTGCTTGTCTGCTCTTTCTATTTAAAATAAGTGTCGTTTTAGGGAGATTTTAATTATTCAAAATAAGTGTCGTTTGTAACTTTTTATGTATATTTATGATTTTATTTTCAAAATTATCCTTTAATTTTTTTTACATCTTAATTACAAAGATTATATTTTCAAGACACTTTAATATATAATTAATAAAAATATATTAAATATTTTATTAATTTTTTTAATAAATATTTCTTTAAAATGAAACTTATTTTAAACAGAAGGACTTAAGGACGGAGTAGAATTCTGCCTTGGGAAGATAATTTTGTAAAATTATCGATGAGCTTATCTATAAGTTGGTTGTTTCGTTGAATTTCATTTGCCGTCATGTTTGACCATATTCTTCCCAGTGGTTCAGGAACGAAGAATGTCACTTCTAGCTCGTCTTTCTTCAACAAAGGACTCCAAATTCAAGTTATTGACTCTTGGAATGTAGATATATGAAAAAGGTCATTAATGCTTGAGAGAAAGGATACAACAACCAAACCTATCCCACATATGCTTATGTTCTTGTAGCTATCTGTTGTGTTAAAATATTTGCTGCAGCATAGAGATAAATACATGTTGACATGATTCAGACTGCCGCTGAAAGTTGTCTGAAATACTTGAAGCAAAACTGAAAAGACAAAAGCTGTACACTGCTTGAGTAATCAAGGCTTAAGCACATGACTGAACTCCTGAAACTTCACTCAAGAAAAGAGTGGGGAAGCTGATGGTCGAGGATAGGCAGTCCGGGATTTGGCATTGCCGGTGGCAGTTTTGTTGCTCTCCTTTTCGGTAAGTTTACTGGATGCATCCTTTGAGTCTTGAAGCTGTTCTAATACCAGTACCACCTCCTTCATTGTTGGCCTGAATTTTGCATCTGCTGCTAAGCATTGAAGAGTAAGTTCTGCTATCTTTTGGACCCGACCGAGTGAGTACTGGCCTTCAAGACGAGAATCCAGAATGTGCAGAACTCTACGCTTGTTTGTAAGGTAAGGTTTTGCCCACTCCACCAGGTTGTGCTGTCCTGAGGGCCTATTCTTGTCTATTGCTCGCCGACCAGATAAAATTTCCAGAAGTACAACCCCGAAACTATACACATCGCTCTTTGCAGTTAAATGACCTTTCCAACATCAACATGAAATTATTAACCAGAATACAGTATATGACACCATACCTAAGAACAATAGGAACCATATCCCAGGATATTCCACCGATAACATTATGATAGTGAACACAAAGTTTTAAGCTTTTCATGGGAAATTGAAGAATGATACTCAGAGGAAACAATGGCTAGAGGAGAACTTCGAAGCAAAACTTTACTTCTCAGGTATGAACTTAAAAGAGCTTCGAGAGATGGAGATAATTAGTATACATCGTAAGTAAACAATACGAAGAAGCTCATATGATCAAAATTTCCTACCTGTGGCGAGATACTCAGGTGCTGCATATCCATAGGTCCCCATGACTCTGGTAGAGACGTGGCTCTTATCACCAATTGGTCCATCCCTGGCCAACCCAAAATCAGAAAGCTTTGCATTGTAGTTCTGTAAATGTATAGCAGAAGCCATTATTAACTCTGAATCGTACTAGTACAGCTAAATTACAGAGAAGTACTAAGTGATAACCAGAAAAAGCAGCATACCGAATCGAGCAGGATATTAGAGGTCTTAAAGTCGCGATAAATGACCTGTGTTTCAGAGCTATGAAGAAATGCAAGTCCTCTTGCAGCACCAAGAATAATTTTCATTCTAGTACTCCAAGAGAGTGGATGGAATTGAGACCCTCCTATTTCATAATGAACAAATAGCTTCCGTGTCAAAACCTAAATTACAACCATCAAAAGCTGAACTACCACAATGAACAAGAGAAACATACTCCTGAACAAGTGATTCTCCATGCTGCCTCGGGGCATGAACTCATAAACCAGTAGCCTATGTTCATCTTCTAAGCAGTAACCAACCAGTTTAACAAGATGAGGATGACGTAATTGCCCAAGGTAGTTGATCTCAGCCTGCACGACCAAAAACACAACTAAAATCAACTTGCAGGATTTGATCATCAGATCAATACTTGGCAAGCACAAACTCTGTGGACATCAGATAGCTGTTTTCCTGGAATTGCCACTACTGAACACGGTAATAAAATTAGAACTAAGGCCCTCCTGAAGTAGAATCTTCAGTAATTGTGCCCAGAAACCAAGGTTGTTATGGCATAAAAAGGTATAAAAACTCTTAATTTGAACCTCGACATTTAATCAGAAAATTTGGGGAAACAATTAAGCAGTGGCAAGCATTACTCCTTACCAGCCATTCCTTATGACCCTGGAGACCTTCTTGGTTAAGCCTCTTCACAGCAATAACCAAACCAGTACCAGGCTTCATAGCTTTATCTGTATGCTCATCAATCCACCCCTTGAAAACTGAACCAAAGCCACCTTCTCCTACCACACTATCTGGTCTAAAGTTTCTTGTGGCAATCTTCAACTCACTGTAGCCAAAACTCTTCAAGTTCGATGATTGCAAGATCTCCCCCTCGCTCCGAGGAGTTTGGGGCACAGAAGATGATGATGATAGCTTACTACTTGAACTGCTCAAATATTTTCCATCTCTGCTGCCATTCTTTGAATTCAATCCTACACATAAACACGTTGTAAATTCTGTTAGTTTCTACATTTTCATTGCTCGCTGGATGAAAGATTCAAGCTCTTTCCAAGTTTTTTCATATCAAAGCATGAAACAAACTACATGTTGAAAATTAAGGTGACGAAACCCATTTTGACAAAGAGAAGGAACTACTCAAGAAAACTAAAAATGAAAAACCTACAAGTGTTAAGATAAACAAATACATGTATATTCCATCACTTCTTCTCTTCTCTTTCCCTCTCTCCCTCACAAACACACAAACACAGTCAGAGTTACCTGTATTAGAAGGGCTATATGCTTTGATTTGATTACTCCAGCAAATACCCATGACACGCCACCTCCTCACCACAATCCTACAGTCCCAAAACGCAAAGACACTTTAACCAAGCAAAACAGAAGCCAGAAGACAGATCTTGTCTAAAAAATGAGTGTGCTGTTTCAAGAAAAAGATCCCCTTCAGTACACTTATGTTCGACAACTTATTGGACAACACTTGGCACAGAGAAAGGTGTGATTTTTTGGGGTGCTTTTGCCTTTCTCTGGGGATTATGGATATGTGCAAGATCTGCACAAAAAGCAAGAAATGAAAGGTCTTTGCTAACGGAGGGTCTTTCGTTCTGTGAGACCCTCGCCAACCATTTAGACGGTTGACTCACTTTTTTCCTCTTTTGTCCTTTCTCCTACAAACCAGCAAACGTCTTCAGACAGAGGAGTACATAACACTCAAGTTAAAAGATCAACACAAGAAACTAATAGATTATAATCAGATCCCTTTGTAAATTATGATTAGACCCTTCATAATACAGAGATGGCCCACCGTAGCTACTCTGTTTTCTCTAGTTTTACGTCGTCATAAATACAAAGAATGAAAATGATAACAGAGGAACATGGAAACTGTTAAGATGATATAAAAAGGTTCTGAAATTTGATGTGTCAATAATGATACTAGCTAGATAGATACATGAACCTGTCTTCGGATGAATTTTCTTGTCTTTTCTGTTTGACTGTTCCACTTCTCAAATACTAAATCTTTCTAAACAGAACAACTTCTCCTTATTACCAATGTAATTTCATTCAAATCACTGTGTAATGATTGAACCATTATCTCTTTCGGTTCAAAGTTTGGAACTTTCCTTGACAACCGAAGAGACCATTTTCATCTTGTGACATCATTGGTACGCATATTTTAACGTCATCTGCTTTGTGTTGTTTAACTATTGTTTGTTATTACCAATAAGATTCTTTCATTAACAACTGCTGAATTTCGTTAACTACTAATTGTTGTAGGCATGTGGACAAAGACTAAGTCAAGATTATAACTTTTTCAGTAGCAATTTTGGAGAAAGAGTCTTGGAAGGATGAATGCAGATATGTTTTATTTAGTCAGTAGCCATCACGTTTCGTGCTTATGCTTTCTTCATCTTTTGGTAGACTGCTTTTATTTAAGTATTTGATGACTGATTCCATGTAAGCAAAGTAGTATTGTTTGGGTTTCTTATACTTCATAGGTGTGCTTTTCACTATTTAATTTGCAAAATTGTAATTACTCAAATAAATTATTATAAATATGTATTATATATATAGATAATTTACCTAATAAAAGGATTTTCGGATAGAAAACATAGAATTCTCGCATAGTTTGGGAAATTTTTGTTCTCGCGTAGAAAATAACAACGAAATGTACTTACCATAAATCTCATGCTTGTACCAATCAAATGTTCCTTATATGATGTTTCAATTTAGCTCTTAAATTTTAATAGAACTAATTAAATATAACTTAAAATAATAATTTATTATAATTATATTAAATTATTATTTTTAGTCAAATTTAATTTATCTAAGTTAGGTCTAAAAGTTGAGTTATATTACCATATTAACAACATTTAATTAGTTTTTATCTAATATTTATATTGCATATTTCTTATCATTACTTTTGAATCAAAAATTAAAAAAATAGATTTTTCTGTAAAACTAAAAAATATAAAGATGTTTTTCGAATAATTTAAAGATTAGTCTTTTATAATTTTTTAAAATTATAATCATTTGACGTTTATACTTTGTATATTTTATAATGTTTCGCGTCTTTTGTTTGTTTTGTTGATCAGGCGACACCTAAATTTGAATTGGAAAAAAAAAGATTTACAATCTCTCTAATCAAATCAAATTGAAAAATAGAAAAATTTGTACAAGTTGCACCTTTCGTCACCACTTTGTGGAAAATCATTAAGTATGAATATGTTAGATAACTGTGATTCGATTATTTTTAATTAAAAATTGAATAAAATGAAGAACTTTTTTTTGAAAATTTTAAAAATTAGTCTTTTTATTTTTGAAAAATTGTAATATAAATTTATATCTTTTATCCAAACATTTTAGCTTGATCGGTGGAATGAGTCCCAAATCATGTCGAAAAGGTTGGGCTCCCACGTTGGGTACAACACAAATGATTGTTGTTAGTGAGCATTGGTTTATTGTAATTCTAGAACATGTCAAATCATGTGAAAACCTAACACCAATATTGCTCCTAAAATATTGTTGTTGTGCCTAAAGTAAGATATTGGAGGTTTCAAGTGTCAAACTCTTTCCCTTTGGTGGGCTACCTAACCACATTACAATTAATTACTAGTAATTCACATTAAATAATTTTTAAAAATACAATAATTTATAAATTAACTTGACATTGAATTTTGAATTAAATTTATTCTTTAAAAAATTAGACTTTGAGCATAAATGTTATTATTTAAAATAAAATAAAATTGTTTTTAAAATTTAAATGATATTTTGATAAAGGGCATTGTTTATATTTATATTTTGAAGTAATTAAAAAACTCAATCGTTTCGACTGGCTCAAATATAAATACATTGAGCTGTTCAACTTTTCATTTTGATTTTTAACTTTTCGATTCGATTCATTTTAATAACTCTTGTTGTTAAAAATCGACCAATTTGTTAATTAACGGATTAATTTTTATAAAAATAATAATTCTTATAAATTAAAATAAATAAATTAATTTTTTTAAATAATTTTTAAAAAATTAAACTTAATTTTTTTTATAAACAAACATATATATATATTTTTTCCCATGAGGTGTTCTAAGAGGGTCTCAACTATAGAAAAATACTTTTAATTCATCCACACCCAGACTAATCCTCGCTCGAGCTGGGTAAGTCCCTTGCAGGAGGTAAAGCTCTGATCCCAAATTTTAAACGGCTACATACATAAGAGCTATTTAAATCTGCAATCTCACTTAAACTAGAAGAATCCCTTACCAACTTACCAGCAAGATAGGTTATTGACGAGCATATTTTAATTCTATACTTTTTGGACCTTACATGTCTTGTTTAATGAGGTTAAGCTCCGGTCTGATCGGTAAATGGTAATAAGTAGTAACAAGTGAAGAGGGCACACATGGAGACATGTAACCAGGGTAGCAAAAAGAGAGAGGGACAGAAAAAACAAAAGAGACGTAACGTATCACTGACAAGTCTGATATATACACAACGTCTCGTCTCTATGATTACAGTGACTACAGTCTGCTTTCCGCTCTCTCACGTCCCACTCTGCTCTACTGCAAAAAACAGTATGAACAAGGTTTTTCTTTACTGCTTAAAGCATCTTTGAGTGTTCTATTCCTATTAGAGTCGGAGATGCGTCGAAGAAGAACCATGGTTGTTGGTTTAAGTTGTTGAATGACAAGGTAAATGGACTCAGTGTGCATGATGATTGGTTTCTTGGTTACTTTTGATGGGTTTTAACTCTGTTTGATAGAAAGTTTTGGTAAAATATGAGAAGGGATGAGTTTCTCTTCTCGGATTCTGGTGCATTTTCACTTGCTAAAGTTTCATTCTTTGAAGCTTTAGGAAGCAACCATACTCAAAAGTCTTCGCTTGCTCATTATGTTCGTTTTCCTCTTGCAACATCTTGTTTTCTTTTCTTTTGTACTCTTAATCTGTTGAAGAAATTGTGCTTGTAAGTGTAATGCTACCGCTTAAGTAAGGTAAAAACTGAACACGCATTTCATTCAAAGTTTTTATTATTTATCTTCATTTTAAGTAAAATCTTACTAAAGCTTTACTTTTTTTAGCTTGTCTATATATTTGGGAGGGCACTGAATAAAACATGCGGATCTATATGCCATTGCAGTGTGTCCCTAATCATGCAAAGATTATTCTTTTTCATGAATCTGGTATATTGTTCGTCGTGATTTGGTTGACTGTGGTCTGTTGGTTTTTATTGGTGTAATGTGCTTCTATTTTGGCTCTCAAATTGCATACTTTACCTTTATCCTAATGATACTTGTTGAATATGATGCTTCGTTTATCGTGTACGAGTTACAATTGGATGTTTAGGTATATTGGTAGTCGGACTTTCGATGAGGTTTGGATATATATATAAGCTTGCCCTGGCTGTTGTGTACCAATTATAAGAATTTTAGGCTGAAGAACTCCTTGTTTATCCATTATCCGAAAATTGTAATAGTCTTAAACTTTTTTTTTCCACTTTTCAATATCCCAAAATAATTGGTCAGTTGAGAATGATACTCCATTGGGTACTTGTAATGCCAATTGCATTATTGATGGATGGTTATAGCTGAACCTCCTTCTTTTGTAGCTATGTTCAGAATTTCACCGCTTTAAGATATCCTTGTCCTGTATTCCTGTGCAGCAATTTTTAAATTTCCTGCATCCTTAAATACTTTGTTTAGTTATTTCTAGACTTCTATACTATGTTTTCAAAAGCTCTGGTAGACAATAGTGCCTTATCTTCTACTATACATCTCTGAAGTACCATCCAATTTACTCAATTTGCTGTTATGTGGTAGCTTGGTGGTGCCAGAGTTGTGTGATTGGGAACATCCATCTTCCTGATTTATGGTTTCTATATTAATGTTGATGGTGCCAAAAAAGTCAAGGGATGTGAAGTCTAACTTATTCCTGACTAATTATCCTTATTTTTAAATTTTTTCCCATATTTTGATTGGTAAAACTGCTTTGGTATTTTTGTAATCATGAGAATGTTGTTTCAACCGCATTACAGCATGAACGTAGCATACTGCAAGGGTACTTGGTAGTAGAGTGGGTATGAATGCACATGGTGCACGCATTTCGTTCACGGATTAAGCTTAATAACTGTATTATTGTTGTTATTGGCCTGTAGTTTCGCTAATTGTTTGGTGGAACAGCTCATATAACTTGTTTTGTGTGTTGCTTTGATGTGTGATAATTCCTGGTTAATTGTGCTTGCGCTGTTCTTCCTTAGTTTTGTATCTTTGTTTCAAAGTCTTGAATTCCTCATCCATATATGGATAGTGTTTGATTTAAAAATATTTCAGATACATCATGAAGAGTTTAAGGCAATGGGCAGTGGCGTTTGCACCTGGAAATGAAGGAGAGGCAGCGCTGGAGGCCTGAAGAGGATGCTTTGCTACGAGCATATGTGAAACAGTACGGTCCAAGGGAGTGGAATCTTGTATCACAGCGCATGAACACATCCCTGAACAGGGATGCTAAATCTTGCTTAGAAAGGTGGAGAAACTACCTCAAACCTGGGATTAAGAAAGGATCACTCACTGAAGAGGAGCAGCTTCTGGTCATCCAACTTCAGGCCAAGCATGGAAACAAATGGAAGAAAATTGCTGCTGAAGTTCCTGGTCGGACTGCCAAGAGATTAGGCAAGTGGTGGGAAGTGTTTAAGGAGAAGCAACAGAGGGAGCAGAAGGAAATTAACAAGGCCATCGAACCGATCGAGGAGGGGAAGTACAATAGGATACTGGAGACTTTTGCAGAGAAGCTAGTAAAAGAGCGCACACCTCCAACATTTGTCATGCCAACTTCAAATGGTGGCTTCCTTCACCAGGATCCACCAAACCCTGCACCAGCACTGCTTCCTCCATGGCTTTCTAATTCTAACTGTACATCCAATGTTAGGCCCTCCTCTCCATCAATAACTCTAAGCCTTTCATCATCAACCGTTGCAGCCTCTCCAACTATACCGTGGCTTCAGCCTGAGAGAGTAGTGGATAATACTCCCCTTGCATTAGGCAGTTTGCCACCACACGTGTCAGCACCTGCTCGTGGTGAGAACTTGCCAATGTCTGACATGGTTGAGTACTGCAGAGAGTTGGAAGAAGTTCAAAAGGCTTTGGCTGCACATAAGAAGGAAGCTGCCTGGAGGCTAAGTAGGGTGGAGTTGCAACTTGAGTCGGAGAAGTCCTGTCGAAAGAGGGAAAAAATGGAAGACATTGAGTCAAAGATCAAGGCTCTTAGAGAAGAAGAGAGGGCCTCCCTTGAGAGGATTGAAGCTGAGTACAGGGAACAATTAGCCGAGCTTAAGAGGGATGCAGATGCAAAAGAGCAGAAGTTGGTCGAGCAATGGGCTGCAAAGCATTTGCGTCTTACCAAAGTTCTTGAACAGATGGTATGCAGACCTAGGATGTCTGAGCACAAATAACTGTTGAGAAAATGTTGCATCTGCTTAACTAATGTTTCTTTCCAGTTGATCTTCTCTTTGATTAACTTGAGATATAATGTTTATAGACATCTATTTATATTAGTGTCTGTCTGCACATGCTTGCATTGAGTGAAGGTCAGGTGGGATTAGCTGAACAAGATCATTTGTAGTTTTTTCTTTGAAATGTATCGTATTTATTCCAAAATGTTCCCTAGAATTAGCTGAATACCACCTGAGTTTGTTCTGGTAAGCTAAATACACATTTCAACACTGTTCCTCTGCATGGTGCTGGAGAATATTTGGAGCTTTAACTAGAATTCAGTTGAAAGAGATGTAGGCAACTTCAGTCATGGAATTGCAACTGTATCACTGAGAAACAGATTGCTATGAGCATGAAATCAAACTTAAACCCAGATTGCTTTGGTTATGCTCTTTTACCATATCAGAATAACCGAAAATACAGAGGGTAAAAATCTATATCATTATAATCGAGTAGAGAGGTATTTATACAGTAGGTTCCAAGCTAACTAACATAACTGTCAAACATAACTCTAACATTGGTCTTTAACTTTTGTTCTTAAAGGATCAATCTTTCATATGAAGACACTGTCTAAAGACGCCAAAGAGTACAGTTTTAGCATTTTCGTATTTAGTAAGAGAATTTATTAACTTAAAACGCTCAGACAAGATTTAGTGTTAAAATCCAAATTAAAGCGTCTGATAATGATAACTGAAGCTTTCTTGGAGGCCTTAGAATGCTTTTGAGTGGAACAGCCATGGGCTCATGATCAAGCAGAATTTTGCATAAAGTTCAAGATTTTCAGGGTAACACAAAGAAATAAAGAAGAACATTGCAAGAGAATAATTAAGCTTCATAAATTTCATTGAAACTTATGTTCATATGGAAGATATATTATAAACTCTTGTAAAAATAACAGAAAATTTTAACAGACAGTAAATTACAATGTTAATACAAAATTTTAAGGGAAAAACAAATGACTAACAAGATCTCTTGATCATAGTTGTAAGGATTCAAATATGGGCTTTCCAAGTTGGGCATGAAAGGGTTGGGAGACTGAGTTGGTATTAGTTGTGTCCTCCATTGGTACTACTTCAGGATAATGTTGAAAAGCTCTATGCTGAAAAAAGATCCCTAATCCAAATTGAAATGACTACTTAATACTTTCAAATATATGCATAAGCTTAGAACATTATCTAAATATCTAAACAATCAAATGTCCCTTTGATCATAGTTGTAAGGATTCAAATTATTAGTTCTCCATGTTGAAAACCAGAGGATTTGGAGCTTGAGTTGTATTGGTTTCCTCCATTGCTACTGCTTCAGGATAGGTTCTTCAGTTTGACAAGAATGTTGGGGGCTTGGTCAGCAACAACAACAGGAGAAGCAGATTACTATCATTTGTAGCCACCCCAAAGGTTTCATCTCCTTCTACAGAAGCTGCAATGAGCTGAACTTTATCGTTCTCTTCATTCTCAGCTTCCAGTAGAACTTTCCTGCTTGATCCTTCCTATATCATGTTCCAACACTACATCATCTGAAGATCATATTCCGCTTGAAGATCCAAAACAAGATCTTGGAGCATGCAATCAATCCAACAGGCTCACGAAGATAAGACTGAGAATGAAACATTTGATCACTTTGTTATTGATTGCATGCGAAACACTAATTACAGAAATCATTTGAGACATTCAATTACCATATTGAATCTTCCGTCACTTCTTTGTTGACGTCTGACGATCCAACCACTTACTCTTTGAGCAAATAAGAAAAGTAGAGGTCGTTTAAAGTCACTGGACATAAATTGCATCTCCTTCTTATGTAACTATTGTCAAGATGAGAAAATCAGGCAATACGTAAAAAAAAAAAAAAGAACAAGAAGTATCAAGCAATATATGTTCCAAGCCAAAATACTACCGTAACATTTTTCTTCCATGAATCTCATATAGATCCTGGAGATATGAGAGTTGTTGTCCTTGTTCTATTTGACGAAACATTCGGAACCTGCAAAGATAGTCAAGAAACAAGAGCGCTGCCATTAAAACAGCAGGAAGATGAAGAGAAGGAGAATTCAGAGGCATATAGAAAGGAACAAGATAGATAATTTGCAAATGTCATTGTTGTTTCACCAATGGAACAAGAAGCAGATATATAGCAGAGAATCTGGCCTCACAATAACTAACATGCATTTACTATGGTGGTTTCTCCAAGGCACATAAATGAATTCTTTTCAGAAAATCTGACCATATCAGGTATTCTTCTCCAGGTATAGCAACCAATTTATTAGTAACTTAGGTATGAATTTATTATCTTACCCCATATTGAAGTTTCCTTATCATCTTTGTGCCAAATGTCTATATGGAAATTGGTTCTTATCCTCATTCTGCAAAATCTGCAAAACCATTTAACCCAACTCACAGGAACTGCATTTAAAAAATGACCATTGTTTTGCAGATATCATATTGAATGACCACTAACACCACTCTGTTATCACCCTAAATAACACTTTTGTTTCATATGAAACAGATTGCGAGATGCCGGTAGAATACGTATCAGACTTAGTCCTAGATTTAGTTATCGTACGATACGTTACTAGTACCGATTAATACTGAATACTCTTTTGAATAATTTTATAAATTATAAAATAGTCTCTTAATTTTATAAAATTATAAAATAGTCTTTCAATATGTTTTGTTATATAATTTTTCCTTTTACATCAAATATGTCTCAAAAATTATAATAATATAAATTTAAAATAACAACTATATCTTTATTTCTATTAATATTACATTTCACTTATTTAAGATATTTGAAATGTAACTTTATTAAGGATTATTTACGATTCTTCGTTATTAATAATTTTAGAAATCCTTATTAATAATAGTATATTTTATTATCATATATAAAAGGATCTGATTTTATAACCTAGTACATTTAAATTGATTGATTCTTAGGTTGAATAATTCATGAGTTGATATAAATTCAAACTATTTATTTCAAATTATTAGCAAGTGAATTATGTAGCCTCTATCAAAAGTTTCCTTTTAAGTATTTGAAAGTGAGTTGTCATAAGACTTTTATTATATAAAATTGACGCATAATAATTATAAATTATAAATTATTATTTTAATAATAATGATGAATAAATTAAATTATTTTAAGACTAATTTAAGAATAAAATTTGATGTGTTAAGAAATCATTTAGTATAAAATTTTAAAATATAATTATATAAAAAGAATAAACTAAAAAATAGTTTAGTAAGATAAACATGATTTTATTCTTTAATTTTTATTACAAATATTCTCAATTAAATAAAATTTTAATTTCTATTTTTATTATAAATTTTAAGTCTTGTGTTTAGAATTCCGTTCCGTACCGGCCCAAAACAGGTACGGAATTTTAAATTTTGGTACTGAGTTTGAACACCGGTCGGTACCGGTCGATTTCGGCTGTACCGGTTGGTACCGGAAATTTTAAAAATTTGAGAGACTTTTTTGCAAAATTTTTAAAATCTCCCTCCCTCCTTCCCTCCTACCTCTCCTTCCTCTCTTTTTTTTCAAAGTTTTTTAAATAATAATAAATATTTTATTACTAATAATAATTATAAATTAAATAAACTTAAAAATAAAATATTTTTATTTTAATTACTAATAAAATATTTTTATTTAAATTTATTTAAATATTTTATATAATATTTATTAATAAAGTATTAATAAAAGTATTTTATTTTTTAAAATAAATAATTTAAAAATTATTATTTATAAAATAATGTTTATTTTATATATTTTAATTATTAAACCAAAATTTATTTTAAATTTATATATTTTTAAAATATATTTTAAATTTAATTATATTTATTGATAATTATTAAATTAATTTTATATATTAAATTAAAATTGTGATTATTATTTATTATTATGATTTTTGGGGATAAGGTTAAAAATATACAGTACAACTGTACAATATGACAATGAACTATTTAGTAATTTAAAAAAACAGGAACTATTTCATAAATTTAAAAATTACTCAAAACGATACCTGGTATTAACCGATACTGGTACAGTATCATACCGAGCCCAATTCGGTACCAAGTTCGGTATGGTATTCATAACATTGCTTTTGGGAGCTCAATGGAAGACAATTACTAATCATATACATCATTATAATGGTCGGATTATCTACTTTTCAAAACACACAGAGGTGACTCCTTGAAGCCTAGTGAAGTTGATGGTGGATCAAGCAGATAACATAGTAAATTGGATAAATGTAACTTTTATTGCCAACAACAAACAACAGACACTTAGCCAAATTGATTTGTTATAAAGAATTTATATACTCTATGTAACTATTTGAGGATTTTGCATTTGTAGCCAGAGTAAATGACTCATTGTAATGATGTTTTTCTAGCTTTTGCTATTATTAATACAATTTTTTAATTTTTTGAAAAAAACAAGTAAGAAAAGTAATATAGAACATAATTCACCAATTTTTAAGTATCCTATATATAGAATAGTTTGTTAAAGTTTATATTTAAGTTTATACATGACTGTTATCTCGTGTTCTAACTTTTATTCTATTTATACATTTTTAATAAAAAATATTGAGATGAATTTAACTTAAATATATATCTTTCTTTGTTTTCTTATTGTCGTGATTTTTTTATTTTCATATCGTTGTGGCATCCTAATTGTAACAGTCCAGATTATTTGCCCACAGATATTGTCCGCTTTGGGTCGTTCATCGAGCCAAGACCCTCACGATTTTGTTCTTCTCGTACCTGAAAAAACCCGTCTATGGGGAAGAGTTATTTGTACCCTTATAAGACATACCTCGTTCTCCTCTCCAACCGATGTGGGCTCTCACAATCCACCCCCTTAGCCCCCAGTGTCCTCGTTGGCATAACAGGTCAGGAATGAGCTCTAATGCCATTTGTAACAGCCCAAATCACCTGCCCACAGATATTATCCGCTTTGAGTTGCCCATGGGGTCAAGGCCCTCACAGTTTTGCTCTTCCAGTGCTTGGGAAAACATGTTTATAGAGAAGAAGTATCCGTACCCTTATAAGGTGTACTTCGTTTTCCTCTCCAACCGATGTGGGATCTCATACTAATAATATTTGACCACTGGATGTTTATTTTATTGTGTTTTAAATTATCCAATGATGTCATTCATGTGGCAAGGATTAACTATTATTAATCAAAAATTCAAAATATTGAAATATTATTTGTAGATTACATGAATAGCACACATTAATGAAGGCTTCACACTCCCAATACCTCTCTCAGCTCTTGAAGTTAAGAGATGCAGTCTAACAGGAGGTCTCTTGTAAGATAGGCATAGTAGATTGTCTCACTCTGGGATGATAATTAGTCAAGCCTTGGTCCACTGATACACTGTTGGACCCCACACCCCACACCCCACCCGAAGGTGTTTGCAGGTTATACTGCGACGTGTATTTGGGGGTTATACCCCGGCGTGTGTTTGCGGGTGATACCGCGGCATCTAACACAAATCAGTATTATCCTCTTTGGTCATGGGTGGAATCCACGATTCGAACCCATGACCTCAAGGTTTTGTTTCACTTTAAGTGAACGCCTC
>JAOTBA010000004.1:26861731-26876312 GCA_025629845.1 Erythroxylum squamatum | reverse complement strand
CCTAACTCACCCCCAAAAGCTAGCTCAAGGGGGAGAGGTTTGCACACTATTATAAACTCTTGAATGCCTTTGTAGTTGTCCGATGTGGGATTCCTGACACACCCCCCTTAGTCCAGAGCAGGACTGGACATCTGATGGACATATTGGGTAAAGGGATATAACCGGGTACCGCCCCAATCCATCGAGACAAACTGGCTCTGATACCATGTTAAGTGACCATTTCACCACAATAGCTTAAGCTGTTGTGTGAGGTCAACTTAATTGGTTTTATATATTCACTAACTGGTTGAATACCTTGTCATATTCTCTTGATTTTTATTTAAATAAATAGATGAATATACAATGTGATTATAGTTATAATTGTACAATCTAAAGAATGATTATCGACACTATTATAAGCTGATTTACCTTTAATTATAGCTGTACAATACAAGCAAATATATGACAGTTACAACAAAATAAATGTTATCTATATATGGTAACACACATGGATCTTAATGGCAGACCAAACTGAACCATAAAAAATTGTAGGAGAAAATTATTGTTAAGAGTCCACTAATGGCGTGTTAGTTGGTACAGTTGGACGTTAATCATCCCTTATATAAACAGACAAACACCATCCTCTCTATATCAACCACATAGCCACCAAAAGGTGTATACGCATATCAGAAAAGTGGAAAACTTTGCTTGTTAATGGCTCGGCTTCGAAAAGGAAAGTGAAGAGAATGGATGTCCAAGTTAGTCATAACAAAAGGCTTACTTCTCTTGAGTCTGAATTGTCGACAAGAAGGGAAAAGATGATCAGGAGAAACCAAATAAAGACAAAAAGTATGGTCTTGTGTCTTTTCAAGAGCTACCAGATTATATGAATGACAATGAGTTCATACTTGGCTACTAAAGAGCCAACTGGCCTCTCAAAGAAAGGTTTTTTAGCATTTTTCGCTGGCACAATGAAACCCTCAACGTCTGGATGTAAGTAAAAGCCCTATTGCTGCTTGAAGAGAGGGAACTTCTCCAGCCATGGCCAATTTGAGGGAGGTGGGGTGCAAAGCATAGACTCCATGCTCACTCTTGCCATCAAGAAGAATTCTATTGGTAAGTTGGTCCTTAACAACAAAATGGGTTGGCCAAAATTCAAAGAAACAAGAATTATCAGCAGTAAATTTCTGAGCAGATAGGAGGTTCTTGACAATATGAGGGACATGTAAAACTTGTTTTAAAGCTAAAGGACCGTTAGTAGAAGGGAGAAAAGCATCACTAGTGTGAACAATTGGAAGCCCTTGGCCATTACCTACATGGAGTTGGTCATTACCAGAGTATTCTTGTGGAATCTAAAGAGTGCAGACGTCTGGAGTAACATGGTAGTTAGCTGCCGTGTCTGGAAACAAGGAAGTGGTTGAGATGAAGCAGTAGGATATGGAGGTGGAGACGGATCAAAGCCACCATAAGAGATTTGATTTGCTTGAGCATTGAGGAGGCCATAACGACGCCTGCACCTATCTGCTGTATGATTACACAGTTCACAAATCTAGCAAGGGCCTCTGGAAAGCCTGGAACGAGAGTGAGAAGGAGACCTCTGTGGAGTGGATGGTGGTGGAATAATAGAGTGACTCGATGCAGGAGCAGAGTGACCTGATACAGGAGCAGAGATTGATTTAGTTGCAGCATTAGCAGATGGAATTTCGTGTAAATTGTTGACAAGAACTTCATGGGCAACCAAATGGCCAAATAACTCATGAAATGGAACAGGGTCAGGTCGAAGGTTGAGGGTGGTGATGATGCCATGATATTCATTATCAATGTTACGATAGACAATAGCATTGAACTTTGCTGTTGTGGGTGTTCTTCCCGCAAAACTCAATTGATCAGAGAGACTTTTGGCTTTGGTGAAGATATTCAGAAACAAATAAATCGTTTTTCTTGAGTTCTTGTAACTCAATGTTGAGTTGTAGTTGCCTGTTTTGGGGGACTGCTCCAAACGTTTGAGTTAAGGCTTGGCAAACAGTAGAAGAGGAATCAAGACCGATGATATAGGGAAAAACTTCCTTAGTGAGAGAAGATAGAAGCCATGAAAGAAGCATATGATCTTTGCTAAACCACTCTTCATAGGCAGGATTCGAAACTGGTTGAGAGGGATTGGTGGAGGATTGAATAGTTTTAGGTGGTGCTGGACAGGTTCCATCATTGAACCCATTAAGTTTTTGGTAGTTTAATAATGAAGAGCGTTGAGTTTTTCAAGATAAATAGTTTTTGATGGTCAATTTTACAGAGAAGACATGATGGATATTTGTAGAAGTAATATCTCATAAATCCAGAAAAGCAGTTTAGTTGATTTCTTAGCATACAAGCAATGTATAGAATTGGTGTTAAGAAATTCAAGAAAGTTAGTTGAAGTTAGTTGTGTCAATTTTTCTATTTAAATTCTTTAATTTTATTCAATATTTAGCCGATTTTAAGACGATCTAATAACGGTTGAACCTTTAAACATTAAATCTTTTGTTTTATCGGCTTAACTTACGGTCCAATTTTTTAAATATTACTCATAATCAACAAATTAAGCTAGAATCGATCAAACATTTGACTCTTTTATCAAAAACACGAAGCCTGAGTGTTCGATGTGTATATCCTGAGTATTCGATGTGTATACTTCCTAATGCAAAATATTGCCAATAGAAAACCAACACGTACGTCATTTACATCTCCATAATAACTAAAAAGGAACATCAAAGTATGAGAAAATGCAAAAAATCAACACTTTGAAGAGAAATGGGAAGGAAAATTATAACGGCTAAAATTGCTGGTAAAGTTATAACTTACTGGTTATAAACTAAGCCAACCCCCATCTTTGCTGAAACTGAACAATCATGGGCACGAGGAGTGTATCCTTACAAAGATGTCCTTTCTGGTTTGTTACTTAGTGCTTCTCTTTGTCAAAAGTAAAAGAAAGTTGCCTCTCCACAAAGATGGAAGTTCTTTTGGATCTTAACTGATAAGGAGGAGATGCGTTAAATGCCTTGCCATTAGGAATCATGGAGTCATCATCCTGACAAGCCTCATCAGAACTTTCATCTTGAAATCCAGTCGAAGCAATCTGGAACCTTGCATTTTCATCAGAAAAATGTGAAGTGTTGTCAACCATTTGTTTACAGACTTTTTCAATGTTACCAGGAAGAACAGACACTTGAGATACGGTCTTTCTCTTCCGAAATATGGACGGAGTGTTGAGATAGCTCTTAGCTGCTAATCGTAATACAGATTCCGGGCTTTGTACACTTAAACTGCTACTTTCTGTACTAGGTGGAGTAGAGAAATTGAGAGGAGATGAAGCTGGGCTAGAATTGTACTCCTGTTGAGGATGATGTCTATTTAAATGATCCAACTCTGGTGGAACACAAGTTTCTATTTGTGGTAGCTCATGGTATAGTGAACCATAAGGTGGAGTCTCAAATTGCAGTTGAGACTTAACTTTGCCTTCGCCAATCCCATAATTCCTTTCACCATTTTGACATTTTTCCGGCAATTCCAGTTGACGGTAGCAAGTAGCGACATGAGATGGCCAAGGTTTACATTCAATACCTTCAGAATCAGTAGACTCATTTAGAAGTCCACTTGACGAAGCTGCCATATCTAAATCTTTGCCATCAGTTTCCAGCTTATAAACATCAGTAGTTCCTGATGAAGTTTGTGCAGCAGCAGAAGATGGCTCCCTAGTTGTTTCCATCAAGGCAGGTTTATTCACAAATTTTGGACCATTCTGAATAACATTTTTAGGAACAGGAGGAAGTTTTCCAGAAGCCAAGTAGAAGTTCAATTTTTTTTTCAAGGAACTATTCCAGTGATTCTTAATGGAGTTGTCCGTCCTATATAACAAAAATTCAGTTAAAATCAGGTTTTATTTTTGAGGAAAAAGCAACAAGTCTTGTAAAGTGGAAATCTCAATGATAAGTCACTTCAGAAACTAAATTCCCTATAGAAATATTAGTACCTTCCAGGTAAAACCTTAGCTATTTCAGCCCATTTATTTCCATGCGTCCGATGAGCATTCATGAGTAACAATTCCTCCTCCAACGTCCAAGCATCTTTCCGTATATCCGGATTCAAATGATTGTGCCACCTACAAAGGTAGAAGGATTGTTAGCTCCATAAAATTTTTAACATTTCAAGAATCGGACCACTTAAGCAGATGAAGGATAATGTTCATATTTATTTGGTTACCTTTCTCGGCATTGTTTCCCTATGCGACCAGGTAAAGACCTTGCAATAACAGACCATTTTGTGGGTCCATACTTTGAAACTAGTCCAATTATTTTATCATCCTCCTGAAGATTAGAAAAAACATAGTTTTTAATTTGAAACACATCAAATAAAATAGAATATCATGTCAAAGCGGTGGGACAAAGCACCAACCTCTTGAGTCCAGGGTCCTTTAACAAGTTCAGGATTGAGAACCTTCTGCCATCGATGCAGACATTGCACTTCTGATCGATCAGGGAAATATTCCGCTACATAATAAAACATAAATCTAAGATTGACCAAATAAATTAGGACAATATTCTTACAAGCAAAGCCATGTAAATTGAAATTAGTATTAAGCTGCTTAAACAACATGCATCTTCCATGTTGACACAAGATGAAGATGCAAGATCCTTTTCTTATTTAAGATAAAAACAGAATAAATCTCCCAGATGGAATATAACCAAAAATACTTTATGTTCCTAAGCCTACAAGAAAGAAGCGTTGCTATTAATTTAATTACGTTCCTAATTAAGCTTATAAACAGAGACATGGCTGCACATTTTTAAAAATATCATCAATTTCCATAGCACAAATAATGAAAGAAGTCAATCCTAAGGAGAGAAATGGCCTAAATCTTCACCATACTTTCTGTATTCACTGAATCTACACCTTAATAAATATCATTGAATGTCATAATCAGCACTCCATATGAAGTGAATTAATCCCAACATCTAACAAGAAGCACTTAAGCAGGACAGACTTGTTCACTGTCATGAATGGCCCTTGTATCACTCAAAGGAAAAATCATATCAGAACTACAATTTTCAGAATATCGCTCTCCATGTCCCACAACTAAGGCAGGGTTACAAACTAGTAGCAAATGTGTTTTTGAGGTAAGAGAGAAACCTATTCTTTTCCAGCTCTTCCCCTTAAACGCTGCAACCGCATTTCTTAACTTCTCATCCTGTGATGAAGTAAAAGAGATTTTTAGCAACAAAGAAACAGATTAATGGCAGGAAACAATGGCCAATGAGAACAGCTGGCATAAGTACATGCTATAGAAAAAGGCCAGTTTACATAAAAAGAATTATCAAGTCATTTCTAATCTAGATACTCATGAAAGATGTAGACTTTAATCTGAAGGGCAGACATGAGAATTATTAACAACAAATCTACCCCAGAACAACAGAGTTGTGAATGAGGTGAACAAATTCCAAGTCAATGAGACAGTAAGTGACGGGCATATATTCAAAATCAGGTAAAAGACCACTAACTTCCTCCGGAGTCCAGCCACCTTTTGTGCGCCTGATTGGTCCAGTAGTTCTCCTGCATAATCCAATTGGATATTATCAGTAAACAAATCAAATAAGAGGCAAGCTTATGGATATGCCTCAAAATCCAATACAAGCTCTCTAAATGCCCAACCAGAAACAGAATAAAGGTATATCTAGAACGGAAATAACTGTTAAAAGCGCGAAAACAAGTAAGCTGCTGGCAACCTATGAGTTGGCGATGCTGTGGCTGGACTACATGCTCGTGGAGACTTGATGATTGCGCTGCTAATACCTTCGGAGAGAGAAGAGCTTGAGGCAGTCAACGATTGCTTATTTTCAAGGCAAAACTCCTCTATCTTCAGCACATTCATCTCCTTCTACAATCATCTCAAAACCCAAAATCCTAATCAACAAGGGAAGCATAACTAAATCAAACAAATACATCAACAAAATCAAACGAATAAGTGACCGTTGTAACCCTAAACCCCCAACTCGTGGCATACATATCAATTCCTAAACATTCCAGCAAAAAAGGAGCAAAACCTAGATCTCAAAATCAATAACTGGATCGAAAGAAACCGACAAAATCAGAAAACGACATATAATTCTAAGTATATGATCAAGAAAGCTGGAACTTTTATCCAATCAGAGCTACTTAAGACTCAAGAAGTGAGAGGTTCCATGACCAAATCAATGTCAAACAGAGAACAAGCATAAGAGTGATACAAGTTTCTCTCCGAAAACCATAGCCTTCTACATATGAAACTCAATAGAAACTAACCACTGCTTGTATAGAAATGGCGGGAATTGGAGTGGGGCTCATTAAGAAAAGGACACAAACACAGACCCTTTTGAGCCTATAAGATAAAAAAACAAAGGGCTTTTCTGAGATTAACACACGAAAGCCAAGTGCTTTAGCTTCAAAAATCCACTCCCGTTGAAACAGAGAGAGAGATAGAAGAGAATATATAATATGAAGAGAGAGAGAGAAGATGGATTCATATGTAACGAATACATTCGCACCTCCGTCTCCGTTACGTGCCGTTACTAAGAGTTTCTACTTTCTGGCGCTCTTTCGTGTTTTGGTCATTGGTGTTGGTGAGGCTTTTGTGAAGCGGGTCGTGTAACGGGGAGTAACGGTGACGGCTGCATTCTTATGGATTTAGTTTTAGTTTGAAGAAGTGGAGCACCTATCGTCACTGATGACTGAACCGAATGTTCTTGGACCATGGGGTTGACCTTAATCTTAATCAAGTTAATTGTTGGGATTATGGAATTTTTATTATATAATAAAAATTAATTAATTTACCAAACATTAATGCGTAAATATGGTATAAAAACAGTCGGAAAGTTAAACCCTAAAAAAAGGTTTAAAATATTTAACCGATGTTAAACTATCGTAAACTCGGTTAAACTTTAAATAAAAATTTAAAATTTAAATAATAATTAAAAAGATTGTTCTTACTATTAAAGAATTTAAATTTTTAATTAAAAAAAAAAATTGTTAAATAAAATTTATTTATTTATTTTAATTCATAAAAACTTATTAATTTATAAAAATTAATCGATTGATTAATAAACTTATCGATTTTTAACAACAAGATTTATTTAAGTAAATCAAACCAAAAAATTAAAAATCGACCCGAAAAATTAGACGGTTCAAGATTTTTATTGTTAACCTAATTAAACCGGTTCAGCTTTTTTTTAAAATGAACCCGTTGAATTTTTTAATCATATATCAAAATTCTTTATATGAAAGAGTAGACTTTTTGATCCAAGAATTCACGAAGTATTTAGTTAATGAATAAGCTTAATTGAAAAATTAAATCGAGTAGTTTAGACTAGTACTTAAAACTAATTTAGTAAAAAACTTATATAAGCCCAAATTTTTGTTTGAAAAAAAAATTATATAAACCCAAATTGAGTTAAATAAAAAATGTAAATTTAAATCATGAAGTAATTAAAATCTTATAAAATATATTTTATAAAATATCTTATGGAGTATTAAGGAAATTAATTAATTTTTATTATGCTGGTTATAACAAATGCAAAATAATTTTTTTATATATTTTCTACCTATTAACCAAAAAATAAGAATAATGAGTAATGATTTCGGAATACGATACATTCAAAACTTCAGCAACAACAATTGGATTCAGTGAGATTTCCCCTAAAAAGCGAAATCTAACGAGGTCTAGCAGTATAAAACCTTATCTTTTTTTTTTTAACGGAGAAATTTGTAGTCGTGATTTTTTGGATGAGCACTAGGTTTGATTGACGCAATAGCCTGCAAATCACGCCAATCGGATATTTTGCATCAAGCAAGTCCTATACAATAGGCTCGATCAAGAAAATGTAAGTAGGAGGATTTAAATACAAGACCTTTTAGCCCTTTGCCTCCCATCTCACCAACTCGACCACTCATAGGAAGCAAAATCACTATATACTATAATGTATTATAGGTTCTTTTATAATTTAATTTATTTTTTAAAAATTCAAAAATTTTAAACGATTAGTTTTTGTAATTTTTAATAACAAATATCTATATGTCTGAACAATATATAAATAAATTAAATATTATTAACATTATAATTTGACATAAAATTTAAACTCAATTCAATTAATTAAATATTTAGGAATTGTTACTTGAGAAAGCATTAAGCAAGGAAAGCGACTTCAGTGAGCTCCACTATATCGAGGATAGTTCATGGGCCAATCCAAACATAAGAGCCCAAACTCCAAAAATTTTTGAAATAACGAACCTAACGTCTCTCAACGGTCAAATCCGTTTAAATTCTCTTACAGTCGTACTACGACTCCAGTTTTATGTGTTTTCTCTTTTCTCCTCGAACAGATCTTTTTCTCTCTCTCAAATCCACTATCTTCTCCATCTAAATTTCGAATCTAAATTTCCAATATTTTCTTTCCATGGAAGTCCAAACCAGTTCGTTGAAGACCCCCAAGTCTTCTCTGAAATATTCTGCTCCTGGGAAACTCCGTGAATCAACCAACAAGATTAGAGTTGTTATAAGGATACGCCCTTTTCTGCCCCAGGAAATCTCTGCAAATGATGGCTTCCCCATCTCGTGTGTTTCTGTTCTTGAACAAGGTTGTGAGTCTAGAGACGAAGTTACCGTTCTTCTTAAAGACCCTGACACCAGGTTAGCCCTTTTCTTTCAGTTCCAATCTTGACCATTTTTCTTGTCGTTGGTCGTCTTCTCCTTGATCATGGTTTCTTGTTGTCTGTTTAGCCGAAACGAGTGTTATCAGTTGGACTCGTTCTTCGGGCAAGACGCCAACAACGTTAATCTGATTTTTCAGAGGGAAGTTAGCCCTTTAGTTCCTGGCATTTTTCGAGGTTGGAACGCTACGGTGTTTGCTTATGGCGCAACTGGAAGTGGAAAGACATATACCATGCAGGTATAGGACCAATTTTCACAATAGTATCTCATACTAAGTTGTGGATTGCTGAGAAATCTAAGGAGAAGAAACGAAAACTTTCAAGTGGATTTCAGGCAAATTCGAGTTTCTCACCTTAAACCAGTCTATCTTTTCTACAAAATTTTGCTTTTTGTTTCCTATAACGTTAACGTTTTCGAAACATGAACTGGGATGATTTCTGTTTTCTAGAACACGAACTCATTAATCTATGTCGTATAATTAATTACCTCGTCCCTCTACTCCATGAACGGAAGGGGAATTTTCTGTGATTTTAAGAAGTGTGTCTGATGAAAATATGTCGATTGATTAATGCAGGGTACTGATGAGTTGCCGGGGCTAATGCCACTATCCATGTCAAAAATTCTGTCAATGTGCGAACAGATGGGAAGCACAGCAGAGATTTCTTACTATGAAGTATACCTGGACAGGTGCTATGACCTTTTAGAACTCAAGGCAAAAGAAATTGTGATTCTGGATGATAAAGATGGGCAAATCCACCTCAAGGGACTATCTCGTGTCCCAGTAAGTTCATTGTCTGAATTTGAAGAGGTGTTTTCTTGTGGAATTCAGAGGCGGAAGACTGCACACACAGGTCTAAATGATGTATCCAGTAGAAGCCATGGGGTTCTTGTGATTAGTGTTTCAACTCCTATTGGTGATGGTTCTGGGACTATGGTCACTGGGAAGCTTAATCTCATAGACCTGGCTGGTAATTCTCACATATATCATAAATTGAATATGCAAATCTATACTTGATCTCTCAGAACTTGTTTGTGTCTGCAATTTATTTAGGAAATGAAGACAACAGGAGGACCTGCAATGAAGGGATCAGGTTGATAGAGAGTGCTAAGATTAACCAATCTTTGTTTGCATTATCGAATGTGATCTATGCACTGAACAACAACAAACCAAGAGTACCATATAGGGAAAGCAAATTGACCCGTATACTGCAGGACTCCCTGGGAGGAACTAGTCGTGCTTTGATGGTTGGCTGCCTGGTAAGGATCACAAAATTGTGTCAATCGTTTTTGAGGATTATCCTGGAATGTGTTCGGAATTTGCATCTTGAATTGCAGAATCCAGGAGCCTACCAGGCATCTGTTCATACTGTTAGCTTAGCTGCTAGATCAAGGCATATTTCGAATTTTATTGGTTCAGCTCAAAAGGTAGAGACTCCAAAAGTTAAAGTGGACATGGCAGCGAAATTGAGAGCTTGGCTTGAATCAAAAGGAAAGACGAAGAGCCTACAGAGAGTAGAGGCTGTTACTTCTTTTCCTGAAAGTTCTGCAAAGAAGCTTAACTATCACAGCTCTGCCAAACCTAAGGTTAACACCTATCGAAGCACATCTAATATTAAAGAGAGGTAAGATCAATTGAAACATAAATTGATGTTTATGTCTCTTTACCTCATTCATTGACTACTTTGTGTACATATATATACAGGACGATACCTGTACCTTTCAGAAACATACTCCTTGATGATGGAGGTCTGACTGATTCTTGCTTGGATGTAAGTTCCTCATTTAGCAGTCTTTTGCAGCACCCTATCACAAGAAGCTAGTTCTGCAGCTTATATAAAGCATATTTATAATGTCATAACTAAATTTGCAGAGTCTGGATTTTGCGGCTGAAGACGACACAGAAGAGGAAGGTGCCAGTTTTGCAGAAATTATTGTAGAATCAACAACACATGTACATGGTATATACCAATTTGTTACATCTTACAGGGATTTCTTGTTTCATATACAACAAGGGAACTTCCTCTATATCAACTTAAAGAAGTTTTCCTATCCTTTTAGATTGTTAAACATGTGCAAATTCTGCAGTTCAATGGTCTAACCAGGAGGAAAAAGTATCACCAGCTAGCGAGAAGCGGAAAACGTTAGAGAGTCCCTTGAGAAAAGTTCTCTCTCCCGTAGATACTAATAGAAATGTACTCACGGATCATAAGTGTCCCTCTGAGCTCAAGACTCCAACAGCAATGGTTTCAAAAACCTGTCTGAATGGCAGGTTCTCAACAACGGGCACTCCTCTGAACAAATTTAATGTAATAAGCAGTAGTTTAAAGGTAAGTAAGAGGATTAGAATCCATAATGATCTGTATATGTCTCTGTGAAATATTGTGCTGATCTTTACAAACTTCGTGTGCAGAGCTCTCTTATGCAAGGATATGTGGACTTCTTAAATTCAGCCAATAGGTAAGTTTTGTCATTCATTGTCGAACAGTGCTGCATTCTTGAGTCATTTCATATCATAAAAGGAACTGAGTTTGTTCATTGGCTGGATTTCATTATGGCAGAGAGGAACTTATGGAACTAAAGGTTTGTTTCATTATTCCTTCACCAATACATGTCCTTATCGTGAGTTTAATTGGTGTTCCACATTCACTGACTCTAGATCATGCTTATCATTGTACAGGGGATTGGACCGAAATTTGCAGAATACATAATTGAACTAAGAGAAACAAGCCCTTTGAAATCGGTAAGCATAGCTTCTTCTTCTTGACAACTTCATGTTCTTCAACTTTTTGGCTCTTGAAATTACTACTTCATCCTCGTTTCAGCTACCTGATTTGGCAAAAATTGGTCTCTCAACCAAGCAAGTAAGCCATAGCACAAGCGTTTGTTTTAGAAGATAGTAGGCATTTAAGATGCAGCATGAACTGAGATGACTAAATTCTTGCAGGTATATAACATCTTCAACCAAGCCGCAAGAGGTATATTTGATAAAGAAAGTACAACCCCTTGTCATGTATCTGATGAATGAAGTAGCCTTTATCCCTTGGATAGTTCATCCATCGAGTTGGAATCAAATTATCAAACCTAATGTACTCTACTGTACTGTACCCTCGTGGAGTTGTATTAAACTATTCTAATACAACACCCATAGATTCTGTTAAGACTAAAATCTCATGATTAATCTAATGACAGTGTCTCAATACTTCATAGTTCATATACGAATAATAAGAAAAGCAATATAATCGTATCTTCATCAACCAGTCTGTAATCCAGAAAATGCACGTATGGCCCACCAATTTCGCTTCCTGTCTCTTTTGGTGGAGCATTATCACTGAATCGCCTGTAGAGTTATAGTCTGGACCACTCTTATCTCAATAACCACTTCGTAAAGAGGTCGATCGTTCGTAGTTATCAATTATCACAATTACCAAAGTCAATCGCCCCCAACAAACTAAATTATTGCACAGGTTCATGTACACTGAACTCGGGAAATAAAATCCAAATGTATCTGCAACATCGAAACCTCAAACAAGTGTCTAAAACCAAACAAAGAAAGCGCTTTTCATTAAAGTTGTGAAGAGCTCACTTTCCCCTACATCCATATATATATATAGGTCATGCGTGACGGAGAGTAACCACCTCCGTCACACAACTCCCAGGTTGATAAGATCCGCAAACACACACGGGCCATGACTTAGCTTATTAACGGACAAGACACAGACGAGTACATTAACTATTTTTGTCGGGATCAGTGACATTTCTGATCAACCCGACAACCTCATTTACAAGTGCAGGGGTCGCACTTGCAGCTGTCTCCACAAGGGCAACCTCCATTCTCGGCAGCGACGTCCATCTCAGCTCCGTCGAAGTGAGTCTTCTTCGGTGCAACGCCGAGAACAAGACTCTCGGTGGTGGTCTTCTCGGTGTGGCTCAAATCAGGGAACATCTTGCATCTACACAGACGCCAAAAGATTCAAACTTTATGAACAAAATGAACTCTAAATTAAAAAAGAAAAAGACGATCGCGTAATAGAGAAGGAAACGTGAATTGGTCAAGGTAGTTTTCCGGTAATCCTACCCTCCACAGCCGCTTCCGCACTTGCAGCCGGCTCCACAGCCACAGTTTCCTCCACAGCAAGACATTTTCAAAGGCTTAAAAGTTTCTGAGAGAGAGAAAATAACAGACGATGGTTGTTAGCTTATACAAGAAGAGCAGGCAAATGGCTATATTTATAGGCAGTTGAGAGAGAAAGTCTTTGCATATCAACCGTCCGTGTTATTGATTTCACCGGTATACTATTACAGTCGTTTGATTGAAGGATTGATTGATCATGATTAGCATATGTAGGTACGGGGCCTATTGGTAATGACTTAGAGTGTAACGCGTGTCGTTCATTATGTGATTGGGTTGCATGCAAGAAGAGACATTTTGGTGTATGGTAGGGTATATGCCTATCAGCTTCAAGAAAATCATTACGTAGTAAAGATTGGAGGAGCTGGAGCCCCCGTTAGGATATTTACAATTAATCTTAAAATGTCTGAATAATATTTAATAAAATTGTTTATATAAATAAATATAAAGATAAAATTTAATCGAAATAAAAAATCTGATCGCAGATTGAAACTTTGAATTTACAAACAGCTTAGTCACTAGAAAAAGCACAATGAATGGTATTGAAAAGATGTGTAGTGGATCACTACATGGTCATAATTAAGGCATATTAATTTCAAGAATATGATAATTATCACATCAAAAACTTTAAATACTCTTTAAAAGGAAAAGGAAAATAAAAGATTCTACATGTCTCATTAAAGTGTGAAAGCAATCACTAGCTTTGATATTAAAAGGAAAGTGACAAACAATTTAAACATTCCAAGGATTCTCCAAGCACTAACACTGGCTCTCTTATTTTCGCCTGTTAGTTATTTATTGTCTTTTGGCTCACCAATACCATACCCCATTGCATTATTAGCTGGAAATATCCAAAATCATCAACGAAAGAAGTTTCTGAATGTGATTAGTCGTCGGTCTATGGAACAAGACTAGTGAAGAGACAAAGAGTGGCTCCCATCTATCGAATCCTTTTGGTTCTTTAGATCGAGTCCAGTCGTCTCTTATCTTTTATAAGACGTTTGGTGACTTATGCTCTTCATTGATAGGCAGACATTTTCTTTTCTTTATAAAAAGATCAATTCCATAAATATATTTAAATGTTCTATTTTATATTGGGTTTTATAATCAGGCATGTTCTTTAAAAGTCCCAAATCAAAAGCAAGTAAAGTATAGAGCTGACGCATGCAGCAGGAGCCCGTGCGACGCATGCCTCTGCCTCATAATACGGTGCGCATTTGTGAAGTGTGGGGTGTGTCTGGTGCATGTCTGGCACAGTGCGCGTGTGGTGCATGCCTGACACAAGCCTCGCTACAAGAAAAGTATGAATTAGCCGCGGAAAATTACCGACGGTGAAGAATTCGTTGCAAATTATCGATGGAAATCTAATTTCATCTGTAAAATTGACTGAAAAGATTTTATTTAGCGGCAGTAGCAATATTCGTCGCTAAATATGGAAGGAAATGAATTTGTGACGGTATCAAATGCCTGTCGATAAACATTACAAGAAAATTAGTTTTTGCGATGGAAAATTATCGACGGAAACTGAACCGTAGGTAATTACCGACGGAAAACCATATTTCATCGGTAAAATTGGCAGAAAAAATTTCAACTTCTGCCGGAACAAAAAATCCGTCGGTAAATATGGAGGAAAATCACCCGGCAGATTTACCGACGGTCGTAAACGTCGTCACTTGCCTGCGTTTAAGTGTTTTAAAAATAACGAAAGCGACGTCATTCGGTAAAACACCAAACGACGTCTTTTTCGTCTAAGGTTAAAC
>JAOTBA010000004.1:26839391-26861631 GCA_025629845.1 Erythroxylum squamatum | reverse complement strand
TCAAAAATCACCCAATTTGGATAAGTATAGAGAAAGTTATGGTCAAAATACGAAAGCATGTTTGAGCTGTCAAGGGGAACCCTCGCCGCGACGTGCACAAAAAGTGAAGTCGCGACGTACAATCCAGAAATTAGTTTTTCTTGAGATTTTTATGCAACGTTCGCCGCAACGAGCTCAAGGGTGAGTCACACGTCGCAACGTACAAAAAGGAATGAGTGGTGGCGAGAACAAAAATGGAGGCCGCGACGAATGATCATAGAAACTCGTCTTCCCCACTTTCCAGACTTCAAACCCAGACTCCACTTTCTTACACTACCATTATTTCTCATTTCTCTCCATTCCTCACGTTTATTCTCACATCAATTAACTCAGATAACATTCAAAACAATTCTTCTAACTCATTTTTGGCTCATCAATACACATACAATTCAAAAATCCAGATTTACACTTAAACACCAAAATCCGATTCTCATACATGCAAATTCCAAGTTTCTGCATTTTTCCCACATTCACAAATTCAACCCTTCCTCTAAGGCATTTAGCACATGCATTCACCGAAACTCTATTGCTTTACCCTCTCATGCATGTATTCATCTCTAACACTAGTCATCATCAAAATCACGATTCAACAACATGGTTTCTAGCACATTTTTAACAACTCTAGATTAACACCGAAACTACTCAACTTTCACCTCTCATGCATGAACTCACCTTCAACCATCAAAACATCATTTACACAACATCCAAAAAATACAACTTAAACACGACTTTCTTGATTCAGCTATACTTCTCAGTAGTAAGAGTAACCCAGTCACACACAAAGATTCAATACTCGATGATGAAAAGGAATAAAGAAAGGATTCTCTGCTGAATGCTTTCGGTGGGTACCAAAAACTACAGTAATCACTTCCTAAACATAACATAAGCTACATGTCCACTTTGCATGTATTACATTTGTCATCCAAAAAGATTTTCCACATGTCATCACACATACGAGCCATTTGGCATATATATATACATGTTGCCACATGGCACTCAACCAAGTCTGCCACTTATCAAAATTTAACCAGTCCAAGTGTCATATTATAATTGGCCAATAATTCAATATTTTTCACAAATTCACTAAAAATTTCAAAATATCCTAAAAAAATCTCAAAATTGCAAAAACACATTTTAATCATAATTAACAACTCAATTGTACCCAGAAATGTCAAAGAATGCATGTACAACCATACAAATGTGCAAAAATGTGCATGTCACAATTAATAATGCATGATGTGCATTTTTCCTAATTTCTCAGAAATTCTCATAATTCACAATTTTAGCCCTCACATGGGTAACGGGATGTTACATGAAAGGGTTCATAATGTAATATAATGAAATGTTGTAATATAATGAAAGGGTTCATAATGTAATATAATGCAATGTTGTTTGGAAGAAGGGTTTATAATGTAATATAGTGAAAATTTGTTTATCATTTTACATTCCATCCTAAACCCCCCAAATCGAAGGTTTCTCATTTTTACTGTTTAGGATGCAATGGGATGTAATGTGCGTCTTTCATGTCATTCCATCCCATTCCATTATAAACCCTCCTCCCAATCGATGAATTAATATTACATTACATTCTATTCTATTAATAAACCCTCAACCAAACATAGCCTTAGTAGCTAGACCTATTCAATTATATTATGATAATCTTTCTATTGTATTGTTCAGTAACAACAATAAGAACATCACAGGGTCTAAGCATTTAGAGGTCAAATATTTGACCATAAAGGAAGTGATACAGAAAGGTGACATTGAAGTGGAGCATTTGAAGATCAAGGATATGCTTGCTAATCCTCTAAGTAAAGGACCTTGCTGAATTATTTTTGAGACATGTGTATAGTATGGGTGTACTGAAGTCCTTAGACACTGTTAGTTAGGGATCACTATAGTTGTTCTTAATACATTTATACGTTTTTCATGTGTTATGACAATATATTTTATCAGTACAGATGATCATCATTTTATTCTCAATGATACAGGTTGTTATACATTGTCATAATATAGGTGAAAGTCTTAAGATCTATGTCGATCTTAAGCATTTTATAGGTCATTGGCATATATATACATATTGACTTTAAGCCTATGTCGTTAGGACACATACAAATACATATATAAATCCATAGATTTGATATGACATAGGAGGATATAAGCATTTAATCCTATGAGGGTTTTCTCTAATGCAATTTAGCATTTAGCAAGAGAAAACAAAATTTTCTGATGCAATTTAATAGAAAGTTCGGAGAAATTGAGATTGTAAACAGAAAAATGATATATTAAAGATCATACGCGTACCATCGTGGTTTGCCACACTCTATTTTCCCATTCATATTAGTAAGGTATTTTTTTAAGGAAATATTAGTAAGGTATTAGATATGCGTGATTGAATTGGATCTATGTCACAAATGACACATGCATTTGATATTTTCCGATACTGAAAGCCTTATGGGACTGAATGATGGACTTTCATTTTCTTTGGATCAAATGTTTTTGAAATTGTTCAAGCTATACAACAATTTTACTTAACCATGTTTATTGGTTTTTCTTGTTGTTACAACTACTATACTTAATTTTTGTCCAAAGGGGAGAATATTAGTGATTTTCTTAATTTGGACAATAATTAATTACAATTTTTAATAATTAACGATTCAGAGAATCAAATTTGATCTAGGTTAAGGATAATAAAGAAGCCCGATAAAGGATCTAGTTCAATGGATTGAAGTCTAGTGAAAAAAATGAGCTATAATCAGTGTGTGCAGGACATGTATTCAGTCCATGATAAAGAGATCTAATAAGATTACTATAAACAGCTGCTAAGATCTCTTGTTGTCAGTTTAAGTAATTTCATGGACATTCAGATTCTCTGACCCGTTAAGAGGTCTATGTGTTAAGAAAACACAGAAAGAAGTTAATGGCATATGGGTAAACAACTTTTATAAAGTTTTCATTGAAAGTTCGAAGAATTTTGTGTTCAGCAGCTTGTTCATCATAAATGGATAACAACTTTACAGTTGATCTTGGGTTCATAAATAAGGTTTGTGTTATGTATTACAAAGTTAGCCCCTTAGTTCCTAGGATATTTCTAGGTTGCAACGCTACGGTGTTTGCTTATGGTGCTACTAGAAGTTGAAAGACATAAACCATGCAGGTATAACACCAATGTTCCAGACTTTCAATATATAGTTTCTCATACTAAGTTATAAATTTGATTATTTTGAATGGATTGCTGAGAAATCTAGGAGAATAAATGAAAATTTTCAAGAGGATTTCAAGCAAATTTGAGTTTCTCACCTTAAACAAAGTCTAATCTTTTCTACAAAATTTTGCATTTATCTTCCTATAATGTTAATGTTTTGAAATATAGAGTGGGGTGATTTTTGTTTTCTAGAACATGAACTTGTTAATCTATGTGGTATAATTAACTACCTCGTTTTTCCACTCCATGAACGGAAGGGGAATTTTCTATGATTTTAGCAAATGTGTCTGATGAAAATATGTTGATTGATTGATGTAGGGTACTGATGAGTTCTCGGGGCTAATGGCACTAGCCATGTCAAAAATTCTGTCAATATGTGAACAAATGCGAAGCACAGTAGCGATTTCTAGCTATGAAGTATACCTGGACAGGTGTTATGACCTATTAGAACTCTAAGGCAAAAGAAATTGTGATTTTGGATGATAAAGATGGGCGTATCCACCTTAAGGGACTATCTTGTGTCCCGGTAAGTTCATTGTCTAAATTTGAAGAGGTGTTTTATGTTGAAGAGTAATTTAAAAGTTGATCTAGACACATGAATGTTTAAAGTCTAGATACATGGATGTTTAAGTTCATTGTTAGGAGTTTAATTATGTTCATGTATTAGTTACATAATTAAATATTGGTCTATTTATGGTTTTGAGTTCATGTATGGTTTATTTATTTGGGTTCATTAATGGGTTCATGTACTTAGATATGAAGATTCATTTTTGTACCTATAAATACCTCTTTGTACTTGAACTAAAATGATTCAAGCCAAATACAACCTCTTCTTCTAGACAATTCTCTCCTCTCTAAACCTCTTCACTTCTTAACAAAGTGGTTTGAGAAATGGCAAACAATGGTGGAGTATACTCATTTCAACTCTCTTACTCATTTCAACTCTCTCGCCTCACAAAAGAAAATTATGAAACATGGAATCTTCATATGAAAGTCATGTTTGGCTCACAAGAAGCTTGGGAGATGGTAGAGAAAGGTTTTATGCAACCTCAAAATAAAGCCGATTTGTCTCAAAATGAGAAGGGTGCTTTAACAAAGATCAAGAAGAAGGATCAACAAGCTCTCACCCTCATCCATCAATGTCTAGATGATTCAATGTTTGAGAAGGTGACCGATGCAACCACTTCAAAGGAAGCATGGAGATTTTGCAAAGTTCCTTTCAAAGAATTGATAAGGTAAAAAATATTCGACTCCAATCATTACGAGGTGATTTTGAATCTTTACATATGAAGGAATCTGAATCAATCTCGAATTATTGTTCACGAGTGAAGGCCATTGTGAATCAATTGAAGAGATATGGAGATCAAGTTGAAGATGTTCGAGTAGTAGAGAAGATTCTTCGCTCCTTAAACCCAAAGTTTGATTATGTGGTTTGTGTCATTGAAGAGTCTAAAGATCTAGACTCTTTGACATTTGAACAAGTATAGGGATCTTTACAAGCTCACGAAGATAAGATCAAGAGGAGGCAAGAAGAACCTTTGGAGCAAGCACTTAAAGTAAGGGTTATGTTAAAAGATGATGATGGAGAAAGCAATCAAAGAGGAAGAGGACGAGGACGTGGTCGAGGACATGGCAGTGGTCGAGGCTGAGGATGAAGTTATGGAGGAAGCAGTAAAGGAGATTATAACATCGCCAACAATGATGGAAACAATCAATCATACAAAGGTCAAGGAAAATCACAAGGAAGAGGAAGAGGAGGTTACAATTTTAGACAAAATGAGAGGAGATATGATAAGTCTAATGCTGAATGCTACAAATGTCATAAATTTGGACATTTTTCTAAGGAATGTTATGCTACGCCAAATCAAGTTGAGGAGCAAGTCAATATTGTTGGTAACAAGCTAGGAGACGAAGAGCCCACTTTATTGCTAGCACTCAAAGATAATACAAGTAAGGATGAAAATACATGGTTCTTAGATAATAGAGCAAGCAATCATATATGTGGAGATAAGGGAAAATTTATGGAACTTGATGAAAAGGTAGAAGGCAATGTTTCTTTTGGAGATTCGTCAAAGATTCAAATTCGTGAAAAAGGTACCATTCTAATTTCTTCAAGAGATGAAAGTCATAGACTTATTAATGATGTCTATTATGTGCCTAAATTGAAAAGTAATATTTTAAGTTTGGGGCAACTTCTTGAAAAAGGATATGAAATCTATATGAAAGATTGTTGTCTTTGGCTTAAAGATCAACATGCTTAATTGATTGCTAAGGTGTTTATCTTAAATAATAGAATGTTTATGTTGAATATCAAGACAATCGAAGCAACATGTTTAAAGGTGGATGTGAAAGATGAAGCATGGCATTGGCATATGAGATTTGGATACTGGAATTTTGGCGCACTCAATGCGTTGGGAGATAAATACATGGTGAAAGGAATGTCCTCCGTCAACCACCCACATCATTTATGTGAAGCATGTTTACTTGACAAGCATTCAAGAAGGAGTTTTCTAAAAGAAGCGGTGACAAGAGCAAATGCACCACTTCAAATTATTCATACTGACGTGTGTGGACCAATCAAGCCATTATCAATGGGTAAAAGTAGATACTTCTTACTTTTCATTGATGATTATAGTAGAAAAAACATGTGTTTATTTCTTAAAGCAGAAATCAGAAGCATTTGAAGGATTTAAGAAGTTCAAGGTACTTATGGAGAATGAAAGCGACTATACAATTAAAGCTCTAAGGTTCGATAGAGGAGGTGAGTTCACATTGATTTCTGTGAAATACATGGAATCTACCATCCATTAATAGTCCCAAGATCGCCTAACAAAATGGAGTTGCTGAAAGGAAGAATAGAACAATTCTTAACATGGCTCGATGTATGTTGAAGGCCAAAAACATGCCTAAAGAATTTTGGGTCGAAGTTGTTTCTCATGCAGTTTATTTGTCAAATCGATATCCAACGAGAAATGTCAAAGATCAAACTCCACAACAAGTATGGAATGGAGTGAAGCCTAGCGTTGCTCATCTAAGTAAGAGTTTTTGGAAGCATAATATATGCTCATGTTGCAACAAGAAAAATCCAAGCTTGATGATCGAAGTGTTAAGTGTGTATTCATTTGCTATGATCAAAATTCCAATGGCTACCAATTTTACAATTCAAGCAATGGAAGGATTGGTGTGAGTAGAGATGTCAACTTTGATGAAGAAACAACATGGGATTGGAGACACAAGAAGAAAGCACTTACGATTTTTTCCCATACTTTGAAGATGAAGAGTAGGAAACCGCAATAAATATTCAAGAGACAACTCCGCCTGCTTCTCCAAATACGCCTCATTCTTCTTTGTCCATGCATGGAGAAAGTTCAAGTGATGGAGCACAAAAATAGGGAGTATTTATGATATTTATGAACAAACAAAAGAAATCAATGATGTTGATGTAAGTAATTACTTTTATCTTCTTGTAGACAGTGAACCTTTAAATTTTAGGGAGGCTGTGAAAGACAAAAGATATAGGCAAGCCATGGAGGAGGAGAATCAAGGAAATAGGGAAAAAAATACTTGGGAATTATCAACTCTTCCTAAAGTTCATGAAGCTATTGGAGTCAAATAGGTCTACATGATAAAAAAGAATACCAATGGAGATGTAGAGAAATACAAAGAAAAGCTCGTTGCTAAAGGCTATAAGCAAAAGCATGGAGTGGATTATGATGAAGTATTTGCACCTGTTGCTCGTATGGAGACTATTCGTTTGTTGATCTCTTTTGCAACTCAAATGAAGTGGAAGATCTATCATCTTGATGTAAAGTCAGCTTTTCTAAATGGCAATCTTCAAGAAGAAGTCTTTATTGAACAACCAATTGGCTTTACAGTCAAAGGTCATGAAGATAAGGTCTTGAGATTGAAAAAGGCATTGTATAAGTTAAAGCAAACACTAAGGGCATGGAATACTCGCATCGACAAGTACTTCCAAGATAATGGGTTTGTTTGTTGTTCTCATGAACATGCTCTTTACATTAAATCATATGGAAATGGAGATATTCTACTCATTTGTCATTATGTGGATGATCTTATTTTTACCAATACTAACCCAAGATTGTTTTAAGAATTCAAGAAAGCTATGTCTTTGGAGTTTGAGATGACAGATATTGGATTGATGTCATATTATTTGGGCTTGGAGGTGAAGCAAATGAAAGACAGAATTTTTATTTCACAAGAAGGATATGCAAAAGAAATATTGAAGAAGTTCCAAATGCTTGATTGCAATCCGGTGATTACTCCCATGGAATGTGGAATTAAATTGACAAAGTTTGATGATAGAGCTAAGGAAGATTCTTCTGTATGCAAAAGCCTTGTTTGATGCTTGAGATACTTGACATGTACAAGACTAGATATTCTCTTTGTAGTTAGATTGATAAGTCGTTTCATGGAAGCACTTACTTTTACTCATATGAAGGCAGCTAAGAGGATTCTCCAATATATTAAAGGTACAATTAACTATAGATTGCTCTATACATCATCTGTTGATTTCAAGCTTGTTGGGTTTTGTGATAGTGATTTTGTAGGAGATATTAATGATAGAAAAAGCACAACTGGTTTCGTATTTTTTATGGGTGATTTTGCTATTACATGAAATTCAAAGAAGCAACCTATTGTGACTTTGTCAAGTTGTGAATCTGAATTTATGGCGACAACTTCATGCACTTGTCATGCTATTTGGCTTAGAAGGCTATTGATTGAACTTCACTTGCCACAAAAGGAAGCAATTGAAATATGTATTGATAACAAGGCTACACAAGCATTGGCCATGATCAAAGCAAACATATAGATACGAGGTATCATTTTATTAGAGAATGTATTGCAAAGAATGAAGTGGAGCTCAAGCATGTGAGGACTAATGATCAAGTTGCGGATATTTTTATGAAATCACTCGAATTTGAATTTTTTCAACATTTGAGGACAAGACTTGGAGTACGAAAGAAAATTTCAAATTAAGGGGAAGTGTTGAAGAGTAATTTGAAAGTTGATCTAGATACATGAATGTTTAAAGTCTCGATACATGGAAGTTTAAGTTCATTGTTAGGAGTTTAATTATGTTGATGTATTAGTTACATAATTAAATATTGGTCTATGTATGATTTCGAGTTTAAGTATGGTTTATTTATTTGTGTTCATATACTTAGATATGAAGAGTCATTTTTGTACTTGTAAATACCTCTTTGTACTTGAACTAAAATGATTCAAGTGAAATACAACCTCTTCTTCTAAACAATTCTCTTCTCTCTATACCTCCTCACTTCTTAACATTTTCTTGTGGAATTCAGAGGCCGAAGACTGCACACATAGGTCTAAATGATGTATCGTAGAAGCCATGGGGTTGAGTGTAGGCATTAATCTAGTGAGGGACTGGATTATTATGAAGCAGATTGGGTGAGTTTTGGTGGGTTTGGACTTGTGCAGGTTTTGATTCAATAGAACCTTGGTTTCGGGTATAACTAGGAGGGTTTTCTGGTGTCTTAAATCTCTCAGCCTTTAGTGCATACTCCTCCCCTTCTCTTCTATTCCCATGTCTCTCCTCATGTAGCTCCAAAACATTGAAGACCTGCTCCAATGTGACAGAATCTGGGTCATTAGTAAACTGCCATTCCACAGGGGCAATGCTTGCCTCAAACCTCAATGGTAGTCTACTCAGAAATTTGTCCACCAATCTTTCTGTACTGGTATTCTCTCCAAATTCTTTCAGCTGCTGTACTAGACTCAAGAATCTAGCCTTAGCTGTGGACACACTCTCCTCATCCTTCATTGCAAAATTTTCAAAACTTCTCACAATAGCTTGCTTCCTCAGCCTTAATGTTTGAGCTGAACCTACATGCTCCATTTTAAGTGTATCCCACAACTCCTTAGCACTTCTACAACTAGCATGCCTTAGCAAAATGGTTTCACTAACTACTGATCTCAAAAACACAAGTGCTCTAAAGTCTCTTTCTCTATCAGCTTGTGTTGCAGCTCCTGTATCTTCTGCTACTCCATCATTCACCACATTCCAACAATCACTAATCCTAAGGCAATCCTCCACTCTAAGAGCCCATGCTTTATAGTTTTCTCCAACCAATACTGGTATAGTTGCTTGAACATTTTGTAAATTCATCAGTGTAGGATTCATACCTGCCATTGTTTGATTTGGTCCAGGCTAGGTGAACCTTGTCGCTCTGATACCACTGTGAAAAGCTGCTACCTTTAGGGTTTGACGATGGGAACCTCACTGTGGAAAGCTTCTCCCTTGAAGATACGAAGATGGCCCCTCCTCTGCTCAGCTGTGGAAAGCTGCTACCTTTCTCCTCTTTACTGGTAAAGAAAGCTGCTACCTTGAGGGCTCGAAGATGGAACCTCCTCTGCACACCCTACCGAGCTTGAAGATGGATGTGGCAAATGATCAAACACCTTGTCTGCTTCAACACAAAGGTAAGTTTGCTGTAAATCGTTGTTTTTCTTTGAACTTCTCTTCAATTTCAGCTTGTAGACTGAATGTACGATGTGTGTAAGTTGCAACTTCCTCACATGAATCTGTGTATGTATAGTTATGGAATGTATATGGAAAATGATATGTTGGCTCTGTACCGAAAATGAACTTCTGGTACAACTTTCTGGTTTGTGTATGGGTTTTGGTTTGGGTATGTAGGTAGATATTGTGTTATGTATAGAAATAGAGTATAGATGAACTTGCCCCTCACTCACTTGAGCAAATCAGAACCGAAACTAAACTACTGCTACTCTTTGAAGAAACTCACAAAAACAGAAAATCTGAAAAATGTCTTTGAAACTTTGTATTGATAATGAGCTTTCACTTTCTTACATCTGAAAAAAGATGAGGATGAGCTTTATATTAGCTCTCCCAACTGCTGAATCATCTAAAAACTAGGAAACAAAAACATAGTCTAATGAGTAAAGACTAGGCTAGTACAATCTTTCCTGTTTTAGCACAAACATAAAAGTAAACTTTCTGCAACTTCTTTTGTTCTTTTCATAGCTGAACTGATATAGAGCTGTAGTACAAACTAAACAAAAACATAGGATCAAAACTTCTTCATTAGGCAAAACACAAAAGTGAACAAATTGTCTCTTAGTGAAAATAGGATCTGAACTCTTCAGTTGCTGCTTGATTCTTTAAGGAACAGAAATGATACTCCAAATCTGATTGTCAGTGATAGGATTAGAATGCTCCATCTTCATGCCTCTTAATTAGCTCTAACTAAACTTGATTTACTGATTTAATCTTCTTGGAACTTTCCTCAACCTTCTTGCTCTGTATTTCTTCTTTTCTTTGATCTTCTTCCTTCTGTAATTTCTGTCCGAAGTCTTCCTCAATCTTCACAATCTGATTTCATCACAGCTGCATCTTTCTTCTCATCATCTTCCTTCTTGCATTGAATTCCCTTCATCAGAGTTTGATCTTCATTCTTCTGACTTATGCACCTTTGAATTATGTCAAGCATCATCATTTTCAGTCTCCATTTACATCTGAACTCCTTCTGCTTCCCTCTCAGCTTCTTTTTCTTCTTAATTTTCACTGACATGGCCAACTCCTCCACCATCCTCAACAATTCAGGTTGCACAAGACAACCCATTTTTGTAGAATTAAATATTTAAAATCTAAATTCTTATAAGAATATTCATTGAAATAGTAAAATATATAATATTCATATTCTTATATTTTTTTTAAGTCATGTCCTCATAAGTCATTTTACACATAAACAGCTAATACTAAACAACTAATTTTACTAAATATTTTTAACAAACAGCTAATATAATCCGCTAGTTAAATCAGCTGATAGAATCAACTATTAGCTAAATGCAATCAGCCGATTGCCAAACAGGGCCATATTTGAACTAAGATAAACAAGCCCTTTCAAATCGGTAAGCAAAGCTTCTTCTTGTCAACTTCATGTTCTTCAATTTTTTGGCTCGTAAAACTTCTACTTCATCCTCGTTTCAGCTACGTGATTTGGAAAAAATTGGTCTCTCAACAAAGCAAGTAAGCCATGGCACAAAATTTTCTTTTAGAAGATAGTACGGTAGGAATTTAAGGTGTAACATGAACTGAGATGACTAAATTCTTGAAGGTGTATTACACCTTCAACCAAGCCGCAAGAGGTATATTTGACAGAGAAAATGCAACCCCTGGTCATATATCTTATGAATGAAGTAGAGTTCATCCCATGGATAGTTCATCCATCGAATTGGAATCAAATTATCAAACCTACTTTGGGACTTCTGTACTGTACTGTACTGTACTGTACCCTTGTTGAGTTGTATTCAACTATTCTAATCTAACAAATCTGATGATTAATCTAATGACAGTGTACTCACTGAAGAAACAGAATATTAATACTTCATAGTTCATATACGAATAATAAGAAAAACAATATAATCGTATCTTCCTCGACCAGCCTGTAATCCAAAAAATGCACATATGGCCCACCAATTTCGCTTTCCGTTTCTTCTGCGAAGGAGCATTATCACCAGTTTATGTGATGAATTGACCTGTTCAAGCTTTGAGCGTGACTTATACCTAATCTCTCCCTACTAAATAATAAAGTTGATAATCTGGACCACTCTTATCTCAATAACCACTTTGAAAAGAGGTCGATCAGGGGTAGTTATCACTTAATCACAATTACCAAATTCAATCGTACCACCAAACTAAATTATTGCACATGTTCATGAACACTGAACTCGGGAACTAAAATCCAAATGTATCTGCAACATCGAAGCCTGAAACAAGTGTGTAAAGCCAAACAAAGAAAGCGTTTTTCATTAAAGTTGTGAAGAGCTCGCTTTCCCCCTACATACATATAACATAGAGTAACCACCTCCATCACACAGACTTGGATAATCCATGACAACTCCTAGGTTGATAAGATCCGCAAACACACACAGTGTGTGGCCATGACTTAGCTTATTAACGGACAAGACACAGACGGGTACATTAACTATTTTCGTCGGGGTCAGTATCATTTCTGATCCGCCGAACCCCGACAACCTCATTTACAAGTGCAGGGGTTGCACTTGCAGCTGTCTCCACAAGGGCAACCTCCATCCTCGGCAGCGACGCCCATCTCAGCTCCGCCGAAGTGAGTCTTCGTCGGTGCAACGCCGAGAACAAGAGTTTCGGTGGTGGTCTTCTCGGTAGAGCTCAAATCAGGGAACATCTTGCATCTGCACAAACCCCAAAAGATTCAAACTTCATGAACAAAATGACATCTATAAATTGAAAAGAAAAAGATGATCGCATAATAGAGAAGGTATCGCGAATTGGGTCAGGGCAGTTTTCCGGTGATCCTACCCTCCGCAGCCGCTTCCGCACTTGCAGCCGGCTCCACAGCCACAGTTTCCTCCACAGCAAGACATTTTCAAAGGCTTAAAAGTTTTTTGAGAAAATATGAATATCTGAAGATGATTGTTAACTTGTATGTAAAAAGAGCAGGCAAATGGCTACATTTATAGGCAGTTGAGAGAAAAAGTCTTTGCATATCAACCGTCCACGTGTTCTTGATTTCACCCGTATATTATTGTCAAAATTTAGAGACGAACGTGTTAAAAAGAGACATTAAATAAGGTTGCGGGTTCGAACTACCTTTATGTATACAGTCGTTTAAAATTTGGAGCTAGAGGTTTGCCTTCTGCAAGGGACCTATTCAGCTCGAGCGAGGATTAGTCTAGGTGTGGATGGCTTAAAGGTGTCTTTCCATAAATAGAACCCTCTTAGGACACCTCATAGGCAACTCAAAAAAAAAAGAGACATTTGGCTTATTTGGCCCATTTGGCCTTTTTCGCTGAACTGGGCATGCATACCATTCAGGAGCCACCACCGAACATTTTGGATGTACTTTCTCGAGATCTTAATGAAACCCTGTATAATCAAACCCTTTATAGGAGTCTAAGCGCTACGCGCTAGTTGTTTTTGTGTTTCTTTCCCTTGTATAACAAAAAAAAAAGAGACATTAAGACGCTGCAAGAAGATGCGGGAAGATTTGAAAATGTAAGGAAAAAAAAGAAAATAAGAAGAATTGGAATAGGTGATCAAAAATGATACGATGATATTGAAAATTACTGTGAATATGACTCGTAATAAATTTTTTTGGCATACTTAAATATAAATAAAGAATCATAGTAAAGAAATTCATGTAATTCTCGTAAGTTCTTTAATTTTTTCCTCTTATAGTGAGTCTAAACTTGTAAATAAGTAATAGTTGCTTACTTTTTTTGGATTTAGCTTAATCCTTTTTATCTACTTAGCTTGATTTGGCAGTTTTTTTAATATTATTATTATTATTTATTTATTAAGTATATCATTTGAAAATAATCTCTTTATTAATTAGGGATAAAATTATATACCACAAATGTTGCGAATATTGTACGGAAATGGATTCTGATATGATACTGTACCGATATCGGTCAATACCATGTACTGTTTCAGGTAATTTTTTAAATTTATAAAATAGTTCCTAAATTTTTTAAAAATTACAAAATAGACTATTGTCATATTATACAGTTATACTACATAGTTTATAAGTTTACATTAACTCTATTTCTAAAAATCATAATAATAAATAATAACCACAATTAATATGAAATAACAATAATTTTTAGAAATTTCACATATAAATAATAACCATAATTAATATGAAAAAGAAAATTATTATCATACAAGTATAAAATTAAGAACAATAAAAAGTATTTGAAATATTACAATTTTATCATATACTAAATAATAATTACATCAAAACATTAAATAAACAGAAAAATAAAATCCTTAACTTTCTAATTATTACAATTTACAGCAAGAGTTCGTAACGAGAAAATAACTAATTCGACGTGAAACCTGAAATAAAAACATATATTATTTAATTATTTAATATATTAATTATTAATAATAATTTAAATTTTTAACTTAATATTATATAATTAATTAATTAAAATTAATTATTACTAAAATATATATAACTTAATTTAATTTAAAATTTTAAAATTAATTGTTATATTTTAAAAATATTTAATTTTTAAATAAAATTTGATTTAATAATTAAAATTTATTGAAAAATAAATATTATTTTATAAATAATAAATTTTAAATTATTTATTTTTAAAATAAAATAATTTTTATTAATACTTTATTAATAAATATTATATAAAATATTAAAATAAAGTTAATTAAAAATAATTTATTTTAAAGTTTTATTTAATGTATAATTATTATGAGTAATAAAAATATTTATTTTATTGTTAAAATAAAATTAAAAATCACAATAAAAGTTGATATAAATAGCTAATTAAAAAATGTTTGAAAAGGGAGGGAGGGGGAGGGTAATTTTTTAAAAATTTTAAAAATTTGTTGAAAAGTTGTTCTATTTTTCAAAGTTCAAGGTATTTGCTGGTATTAGTCGGTATTAATTGATATCAACGACCGATATTTTTAAACATAATTTTGTACCGTTTTTCAGCTCAGGATAATATGAAATTTATATCTTTGTATACTACGGAAATTTTCTAGATCTTGTGAATTAATAAAATTTTAATTGAATTATTGTTGTTCATGTATTATTATAGCCGTTTGATTGAATGATTATTGACCATGATTAGTACTGACTTTGAGCCTAATTAAAGTGTCGTTCATTATGTGAATGGGTTGCACGCAACGAGGGACACTTTGTTGTATGGTAGGGTACACTATGTATGCCTATCAGCTTCAAGAAGATGGTTTAGTATTTATGATTGGAGCCTTGAATTTACAAACATCTTAACCACGAGAACAAGCACAATGAATGGCATTAAGTGTTCTAATATTGAAAAGATAGGTAGTGGAAGAACTGAGAAAAGTATTAATGGTCATAATTAATTCAGGCACATTAATTTCAAGAATATGATAATTATCACATCAAAAACTTTAAATTGTCTTAATTTTTGAAAATGAAAAGAAAAATCAAAGATTCTACATGTCTCATTAAAGTGTTAAAGCAAGTACTAACTTTGACGTAACATTCCAAGGATTCTCCAAGCACTAACACTGGCTCTCTTATTTTCGCCTGTTCGTTATTTATTGTCTTTTGGCTCACCAATACCATACCCCGCTGCATTATTAGTCGGAAATATCCAGAATTCAAGAACGAATGAAGTTTCTGAATGTGAGTGGTCGGTCTATGGAACAAAGACTAGTGAAGAGACAAAGAGTGGCTCCCATATATCGAATCCTTTTGGTTCTTTCCATGGAGTCCAGTCGTCTCTTATCTTCTTCTTTTTTTTTTTGATAAATGGTAAATGGTATTTATCAAAAATGGGTTTATATACATCCGAATTAGGGGCATACCCCTATCGGCAAAATCAGTACAAAAGAAACCCCAAAAGACCCCTTACACCCATGAGGAGGTTAAGAACCTCACTAAGGACCAACAGAACCTATGTGGCACTTGGGCCTACAAAAACAAAATAACAATAGCACAAGGGTCACTGAAACAAAATGAAGTTAGGTGGTAACATAAAGAGTAGTCTAACGCCGAAAACCAAATTGCGAGAGAAAGTATCGTTGTCGGATGAAGCAAGCAAAAGGCATCCACCACGACACTCGCTAACACGGAACAAGGTTGGATTTGCATAGCCCATGCAACCGGTTATACGCCAACGGGGAGAAGCCCAAGATCAACCTAACACCAACTACGCATGGCCCATGCAATCCACCTGTCCACCAGCGTCTCACAAATCCATTAGCCGGGAGACCCAAAGGAATAGTCCACCAGCCAAGGAGGGAAGGCCAGCAAAGTAAAAGAGTAGTCAGGGGGCTGCTCCTCCCATGGCCCATCGGCCCCTCAAGATGCTAGCTCCCCGAATAAGAAGCACAACGTCACTTATCTTTGTAAGACATTTGGTGACTTATGCTCTACATTGATAGGCAGACATTTTCTTTTCTTTATAAAAAGATAAATTCCATAAATATATTTAAATGTTCTATTTTATAATGGGTTTTATAATCAGGTATGTTTCTCAAAAGTCACATATTAAAAGCAAGTAAAGCAGACAGATGGCACACGTGGTACAGCTTGTGCGACGGGTGTAACACATGCGCTTAAGGCAGTGCGTCTGCGTGTAACGCGCGTGTGACACACACGCCACACAAAGCGGTGCAAGCGTGGCGCTTGTCTGACATGAACTTGACCCATCCGATGGCGCGTCAGACATAGCTTGTGCAACGCACGCGTAATGCTAACGTCAGCATACTGTAGGACCAAAAACTTAAAATTTTTAGAATTCACAATATGGTACCTTAGGTTATTTTGGGTCAATTTTTGGATCCTGTCAGTTTTTAAATTTTTCTAAATTTATTACATTAGTAACAAATAATGTTTAACTTTAAAAAAATCAAATAAGGTTATTAAAGTCATCTTTAAGTGAATTTTCATGCTTTAGACTTGAAATAAAAGAGGTACATGTGATTTTGATATCTCATATAGTATATATATTGTTCGGTATTGCATTATTATCATTATGATTGAGATTTTTCTTGTGATAGATTCTCAAATAAAGTTAATTGATAATGTTTTTAGCACTAATATGTTATAATGAGTATGTGTATAAGGATGATGCATTTATGGATTGTAAATTATCATATATCATATGCATATACAGAGTGTGAGGGTAACATACAGAGGTATCCCTTGTGCATGTAGATCCATTTAGGTACTAATGAGAATGTCGTCACCGCAGTAGCCTTTCAAGTTAGTATTTGAATTGTTCTGCTTGTGTGTTTAGAAATGTCTCTGGTCTTATGTTGGTTATTCTGCCCACAGGTGCTGACATTATGTGAGATTTTGAGATGTGCATAAAGGCATAAGATGGAGGTGGTGCAATCATAAAAGTTAATGGTGTATACTCTGATCGATTTTATATGGAGGTTTAATTTGCATATATTATGTATTCAACTCACAGGTGTTTTATGATACATGTGATAAGATTCTCAATATAGATACTATTTTATAGCTTTGAGTAGCATGGTTATCCTACATTTGTGTTGATCTTTACGTTATCAATTTTGCAGTAACCTTTTCTGTGAACAATAACAGTGTCACTATTGAAACCTTGACTGGTTTTACTTTAAGATATGGTAGCAAGATGTGGAATTTGTGCTAGAGATGGTAGGTATCAACATGGTCATGGTCAATGATAAGTCATTTACATCTACATCTCTTAGCTTAAAGCCTGAGAAAGTAGCATACGCAGCCTAGAAGAAGTCAAATAGAATATGTTATTTGTCCATAAAAAGATCCATTCTAGATCATATTATTATTGAAATTCCAGAAACTACTATAGCAAGGGACTTCCTCAATAATTTCTTACAGAGATATAAGGTATCTCCTAATACTGAAATAGGTACCTTACTGAAAGAATTATACTCTATGAGATATACAGGAGCAGCAATAGTAAGGAAGTACATCATTAAGATAGTCCACCTATATACTAAGATGAAGACATTGAATATTTATATACCTAATGCTTGCATTGTTTACCAAGCTCTAAATACACTTCCATCAGAGTTTGGTATTCTTGTTACAACATGCAACTCTCAAGATGAAGTTTGGACATAAATACTTTAATTACCTAGTGTGTTTCTGAAGAAGAGAAGCTGAAAAATATAACCCATACAACTTTACTAGCAAACAAGGGGAAGGCAAAGGTAAAGCCCTAGAAAGTTAAAGGTAAGAAATCTAAATTTCCTCCACATGTGGTTTTTGGTTGCTAGAGTTCTGGGGATGTAAAGAGTATAAGGTGTTTCTTTTGTAAAAAGAAGGGACACAAAAAGTTGGATTGCCAAAAGTATAAAACCTGGAAAGAAAAACAAAAGCTATTAGGTAACTCCTTAGCTTGTATGATTAATGAGTCTAATCTTGCCACAGCAAGTTCTTGATGGCTAAATAATAGAGCCTCTAATCATGTTGCTTATACAATGTGGAGATTCATACAAGTGAAAGTTAAATAGGGGGAGGAAAAACTAATGGTAGGAAGTAACAAAGAATTTAATGTAATCTCTATAAAGGATGTTTATTTGAATCTTAATATAGGGTTCACTCTTCTATTAAATGACACGTTTTTTATATATCGTCTTTTAGAAGGAAATTGATCTTTGTATATATTTTGGATAAAGAAGGTTATGATTGTCATAAAAACTTCTCTTGTATAGTTATCTTTCAATGCAAAAGATATTGGTAATGCCTTCTTGTCATATGGTTTATATAGAATGTGTCTTGCCCCTAATGAGATGTACACTTCTTCATATATTGTTGAATAGGTTACTAGAAAGAGAAATCTGATAAAGGATAAGTCATATATATTGTGGCATAAAAAGTTCGGTCACATTTTCAAAGAAGTTGAGAGGTTGGTTAAGGATCACATTCTCCCAACTTTAGATTTTGATGATCTGGAACATGTGTTGACTGTGCAGGGGTAAGTTGACCAAAATAAAGAAAAAGGAGTCAACTCGTGCTTCTGGCTTAATAGACCTCATACATACAGACATATGTGCACCTTATAAAATTACCTTGTGTAATTTAAGATATTTTCTAACTTTTTTAATTCAAGATATTTGTTAACATTTTTTATGACTATTCCATCTATGGATATGTGTTCTTGCTTAAAGAAAATTCTGAAGTTCTTGAGAAATTCTTGATCTTTAAGGTTGAAGTTGAGAACCATTTGAAAAGGTCCATTAAGATTGTCAGATCTGACCGTAGAGGTGAATATTATGGCAAACATGAGATTTTAGGACAACAAAAGAGTTTGTTTTCCAAATATGTAGAATCGTATGGAATAGAGGCTCAATTCACTATGCTAGGTAGTCCTACGCAAAATGGCATGGCTGAAAGACATAATCTCACCTTAAAGCACATGATGAGGTCAATGCAGAGTAAGACTAATTTACTTGATTACCTTTGGGGTGAAACCATAAAAACTGCCTTGTTTATGCTTAACAGAGTCCCAAGTAAATCAGTTTCAAAAATGCCTTTTGAAATCTGAAAAGAGTGGAAGCCTAACCTCACTCACATTCTTGTATGAGATTGTCCTGCTGAGGTACGTTTATATAGTCCTTATGAAGATAAGTTGCATTATCATTTTATTCGTTGTTATTTTATTGGATATCTTGATTATTCTAGGGGATACAGATTTTACTGTAGAGATGGAGGGTCTAGAATAGTAGAACCACAAACAACAAAATTTTTAAGGTATGATGTCTATGATGTGGGTGGTTCTTCTTACCTTTCAAATGATAACAGAGTGGATACTAAAGTTATTTCATATCCATCATTCGTACATTCAGAACTGGTGGATCAAGGTCTCAATATTATACTATTATAGGAATTGAGGTTCCTAAGGTATAAGAGCACATTGAACCAGCTCAATTACAAAGATCCAGTAGAGTGAGAAAACCTACTATTTCATTTGACTACGAAGTCTATTTAGGTGAATAAGATTATGATGTTAGATTTGTAGTAAATCCAATTAATTTTATAGTGGCTATTTTTGGACCTCATGCAGATTTATGGTGGGATGCAATGAGAGATGAGATATAATCTATAAAGCACAATAAGGTATGGAAGGTTGTTGATTTACCTTAAAGTTGCAAACTTATCAGTTGCAAATGAATTTTTAAGACCAAAAAGGACTCTTAAGGTAAATTTAAGCAATTTGAAGTTAATTTGGTTGCCAGAAGGTTCGCTTAGAGAGAAGTGATTGACTTTAATATTACCTTTTCTCTTGTTTCCACTAAGGATACATTTAGAGTGATTATGGCAAAAATAGCCCATTATGATATGGGGATGCATCCGATAGATGTTAAAATTACTTTCCTGAATGAAGACTTTTTTTTTGGTAAGACCTGAATGAAGACTTTAATAAAGAGGTCAGTATGGAACAACCTGAAGGATTTTAGGATCAAGACAAAGCTGACATGGTTTGTAACCTGAGAAAATCAATATAGAAACAAGCCTCTAGACAGTAGTACCTTAAGTTTGATAAGGTTGTTATCTCATTTGACTTTTTGGAAAATAAAGTTAAAAGATGTTTGTATTACAAGGTTAGGGGGAGAAAGGTTATCTTTCTACTTTTTTTTATGTAGATGATATCTTGCTCACATCAAATGACTTGACCTTGCTACATAAGGTTGAGCAGTTTTTGGCCAAGTATTTTGATATGAAGGACCTTGGTGAGGCATTTTTTATCCTAGATACATAAATTCACGAAGACATGTCTCAATACTTGTTAGGTCTATCACAGAGAGCATACATTAAACGAGTGCTGCAAAGGTTTAATATGACTGATTGTAAGCCTGTTGCAGCACTAATCTCTCATAGGGAAAGATTATCTTTGGCACAATGTCCAAACAATGATGCATAGAGTGAGGTTATGAAAAGTGTCCCATATTCTAGTGTTATTGGTAGTCTAATGTATGTCCAGTGTGCACTTGACCTAAATTGCATTTGTTGTTAGACTACTGGGTAGGTATCTGGATAACCTAGGAATAGATCATTGGAATGTACTCAAACAAGTGTTGAGATATCTGAAGGGAACTAAGGATTATATGTTGACATTAATAAAAGTCAATAGTCTAAACCTTATAAGCTATACGGATGCGAATTTTGCTATGTGCCTAGAAGATACGAAGTTCACATCAGGGTACATTTTTATGTTAGCAGTTGATGTCTGTGGAAGAGTGTCAAGAAGACATTAGTGACTTCCTCCACTATGCATGTGATGTTTATGACATGCTACGAAGCTGCTTCACAATTGGTTTGGCTCAAGAACTTGATTTTTTAGTTATCTATGGTTAATTCAGTAGCTAGATCCATTTGATTATATTATGGTAATCTTTCTTCTATATTATTCAGTAACAACAATAAGAAACATCACAGGATCTAAGCATTTGGAGGTCAAATATTTGACCATAAAGGAATTGATAGAGAAAGGTGACATTGAAGTGGTACATTTAGGGGCCGTTTGGCTCCACTTTTGTTTTTCTGTTGTTGTTTTTGGTTTTTATTTTCTGTTTTTAGTTTCTGTTTTTTCTTAAAAAACGAAACCTGTTTGGTTGAGATTTGTAATATAAAAACTAAAAATAAAAACCTGTTTGGTTGAGATTTCTAATTAAAAACTGAAAATAAAAATATGTTTGGTTTTATTATCATGTTTCTATTTTTTTAATATATATCAAATTTAATGTTTAAGTTTGCTAATCTTCACATCATTTAATGTGGAAAAGACTTTGAAGTCATAGTTTAAGCTATTCTTATAACTTAAAACTATTACGAAGACAATAAATCAGGTGAAGATTACCCTTTACCTTTGATAAAGTTTCTGCCATGACATGAAGAAAAGGCTTGGATAAAGTGCTACATTAAATAACATGAAATGATGTGAAGACAAAGCGATGACTAGGCTTTGTAAGAATATAGGCTCTATGCTAAAGACACGAGCATGAGAAGTGAAAAAAGGATAAAGTTTCTGCTACATTAAACAGCATTAACCTTGTGTATGGTTACTGTCTCCGTTGGTGGAGACAAATAACAAAATACAAAAATTCTGTGTCTCGCAGTATTTGGTTGCTAACTCAACTTATTTTTGTTCTGACTCTAGGTTACAGAAACATAAATTTTTTGTTCCTTCTACAACTATAGGACAAGATTTCTTGTTCATGTGATACAAATAAAACAAATAAGCAACTTCCAGAAATACCCCTCTCCCCATACCCCTCCTCCAACAAAATCTTGTTATGATCTTATTATTATTGAATATTGTTATAAATTTTCTACTTATTATTAAATTTATCATTTTTTATCTTAATTATATTATTATTATTATTATTAATTGTTAATAATAATATTATTATTAATTATTGTTATAAATTTTCTACTTACTATTTTTAATATTATTAATTTTATTATACCAAATTAATTA
>JAOTBA010000004.1:26810736-26822536 GCA_025629845.1 Erythroxylum squamatum | reverse complement strand
TTATTTAAAGCGACTCCATTCCCAAGACTCGAACTCAAGACCTTCGTTAAGGATGGAGGAGCCCCTTGCCGTTATGCTTACATATATATGTGAGTAGATAGTGTTTTCTATACAACTGATATTGCTAATGCTTCTTCTATGCCTACCTCAATTAATAGCAGTTTAATGCTTAATAGCAACAACTTTAAGACTTGAAATTGTTGGGATGTCAAAGTGTAAGTAGGAATCCCACATTCGAAAGAGATGAAATTAGTGAAGGACATATAAGTGGAAAGTGTTGGGTTTTGATCTTGCATCACATGTCAAGTGTAAGTAACTATAACTATAGAGCTATATGGCATGATATGGATACCCCAATCATATTGGGCTTAAGTCCATAACCATTTATCATGCAAGTCCAAACAATCCTAATATGCATTCTCTAATGCATCAAATTAAACATATAAGTTTTGGTTGTGACAATTTATGGATCCTAAAATTTGGAAGTCGATTCAACTCTTAAATTAAATTGCTTACTAATTTTAATCTCGACTAAATTTAATTTTGCATGTCATTACGATTTGGAATTTAATATTAATCAAATTAATTAAATTTCAATTTCTAGAAATTAATTCAAAAATTAATACACCTTAAAATTAATTATTTGATGTCAAAATTAAACACTTTAATCTTGTCACATATACGACTTTCTAGTAATACTAGAAAATTTAATGCTCCACTTAAATTAATTCATTAATTTTCAAAACTTTCAGAACATCAAATCATCATTCCAAGCATCTCTAGGTTGTTTCAAGTTCATCAAAATAATTTTGGAATCACCCAAAATCATCAAGATAACTGAAACTATGCCTAGCCACGTAAATGCCAAATTTGACATCTAATTTTTTTTCGGAAGTCTAATTTTGAACAAATTCATTTTGACATGCATAAGACATCAAAATAACACATTTTTATCACATAAAAATATTTTTAAGGTTCTGGAACCAAAGCATACACATACAAAATTATCAAACAAAACAGTTTCATCAATTTCAATAAAACCAACCAGATTTGTTTACTGCTTGAAAAATTAATTAAAAAATTTTAATTAATTCTGTAAAATTTCCAGAGGATTAAACACATTCTAAATATGTTTACATAATTTTTCCGGAATCAAATTCTAAGAAAAACATGTTCAACCTCAATAATTTAGACAACTAACATCATATGTTCTTCAGGAAAACAGTTTTAATGTAAGTTGTATAAAATTAAAAAATAAATATTTTAATCATATTGAAATCAATTTTCAATCACGAAAACCATCTAAAAACATCTCATGAGCATAAAAGTGAAAGAAAATCGTGAATTTTTTTTCATAATTTAATTTCAAATTTTCTAGGAATAAAACCTCAACTGTCACAACCATGCAATCCTATTGCACATATAATAGAAACTACATCTAATAGACACAAGATGGCTCTGATACCACTGTTGGGTTTTGATCTTGCATCACGTGCATCAAAAATAGAAAACAACAGCGGAAATATAAAACAAAACACAAAAATGACATTAGATGTAACTTTAACAAAACATGAAGTTAAGATGTGTACCTTACAATCTCCTTTGTCCTTCGTTGTCTTCACCTCTTCGGGTTGTCGTAAACTACAATAACCAAAGGAGGACATCTCTAATGATATCCACGCAAAGAGCGAAGCCTAAAACCTCTTAGGAAGAATGGCTAGAACACACACAAAGTGCTAGCTTTGTGATGTATTCTTTGAGAGAGTGTTTGTAAAGAGTGAGAGAAGATGATGAACACTTCACCAAAAATCTCTTGTTTTCACACAAAACTTGCACAAAAATTGATGTTTCTTACACCTTTTGTCCTTCTTCTAACCCCCAACATCAATGGAGAGTTAGTGGGAATTAAGTGGCTTTTAATCCTATTTAATTTAGCATGAAACTTCCACCCCTTCTTTAAAGGGTAATTTTGTCATCTTGCTTATTAAAGGGTAATTTTGTCATCTTACCTAATAAGTAAGATTCACATGTATCATATGATTCACAATCAAATGACCCTAAACTACCACACTTGTGTAGCTTAGTCATGCATCTCTCATATCTTGGATCCCTATTCAAAACTATTTTACTCATTTTTGCATCTTCAATGCTTGTTAGGTTCCCGATTATATTAGTCACTTGAATTAACACTTAATTAAAGCAAGTTATGAGTAGTATCTAGCAACACATCATGACCCCCCAATTGCCCACAAAATCAATGGTTTGACTATGAACCCTTCTATAGACAATGTTCCTGTGCAATTCATCCTTTCACCATCTATACTTCTCTTGGTTCAGATTATGGTTAAAGTGTTAACTCCCACTAGACTGACTATGTTATATCTAGCCCAAGTGATATTATTTCTTATCCCCAAAGCTCATTACTCAATTGGATATGTCACTTAAAACTATCTTCATGACATTTCTACTATGGCCAGATCTTGAGTAATGACCTCAACAAGAGGTCGTGGGTATCATCTCTTTCTATCAGGAGTGGTGAATCCTTTATTGGCTACTCAGTTACCTTTAAATATCTCAAGTTGTACTCAATCACCACCCTATGAGCAACCTCTAAGAGGCAACGAGGAATAGAGTCAAAGTACATGATTAGTATCCAAGATATCCTTGCATACCTCAAGTCTAAAGATATTTGCACCATTGCTATGATGAGACTATCATTGACACTAGAATAGATTATCCATATGATTGTGTCATAGTAGATCATCCAATGTACTTACTACTCTTAGTAAGCATCCACATGTTAACTCTAAACAACTCATGCTTACAGTTTATGAAATCCACTGCTTGATCTAATCAAGGAGTATAACATGTGCTAGTCTGTCTGGATTAATAATGTCTCGTCTCATTAATCCTATGACTAGGGATAATTTAGATACTATCATAATTACACACGATAGGATCTCATTATCATTATCTTATCATGACTTCCTTCATGCTATGTAATGTATCAAGGACTTCATTTATTTGATTTAAGATCACTTTCAATTTATAAAGAACATGAACATCAAATTAACAAAAAAGCCTTTTTATTAATAAAAAATATTTGTACAATAAGTGTTAAAGGTGATTGCCTTTAGAGCACTTTTCTAACAAAAAGGAACCATAAACCTAATGCCTTAAGGTTTTGGGTTAAAGTGTAGTGTCAAAGCCCATAAGTATGTTCCGTCACTAGATCCATGATGAAGATCTCCCATGAAAGTGGGCTTCCCAGATCCTACAACTGGTATCAAAGCCGATGGTTCGGCAAGGGACGAGTATGAAGACGGTAGTTGGATCTTGTAGTTGCCTCCTCACGAAAAAGAGCAAGGAAACTCCTGGTGGGCCCAGACTAGTGGAGTAGAAGGGCTTTTGGTGACGCCATATACTCGAGCTACTAAGAAAAAGGCTTTCACTCAAGGGAGAGCCCAAGCCCAATGTGGAAGTTCACACTTGAGGGAAAAATTGTTAGGATGTCAAGTGTGAGTAGGAATCTCACATTGGAAAGAGATGGAATTAATGAAGGACATATAAGTGGAAAGGACTCGTAAACCTAATGCCTTAAAGTTTTGGGTTGGAGTGTGGTGTTAAAGCCCATAAGTATGTTCCCCCACTAGATCCATGATGAAGATCTCCTATGAAAGTTGGCTCCCTAGATCCTACATACCATTCCTATAAATAAGAAGATTGTGTTTCCTATAACTCTTTTATTCTTTGTCAGAACTATTCCATTTCTCGCTCATAGATTCATGTATACTTCTGCCATATGTTTTCTTCTCAAACAATACTCTATACAAGATTTATTCTTCATTATCTTTAATCATTATCAATGTTACCAAAATTTCATCATGTTGTTCTCTTATTTAGTTTTAAAGTTAATTTTGTTAAAGGATGTGTTAACCATAAGTTTCGTGCGTGTAGAATTTTTTTCTTGGTCATATATATGGATGTTATGTTGCTTGCCCAAAGTGATAAGGCGTAGACAGGTGTAGCTTTAAGGTGGAGACAAGTGTAGCTTTAAGGAAACTTGTCTCTATAAGGTATAAAAGTAACGGGACAGACTTGCTTTATCTTCAGTGTCTTAAGTTTTCTCACAAGATGAAACATTTCATATGTGTAATTCCTTATGCTCTCATTACCCTTATGCCTCGTGGAGGCAATTTTTCTTAAAGTTGCACTTATCTCCACCTTATTGCTTTTGGCAAAACGCTCTTCAAGGGTATTAAGGAACCATTTGACTTATGTTTCCTTATACACGGTGCCCAAAAAGATATTGGGATTACATTTTTCATGATTATAAGACTTACATGGTTAGAGCGATCCATCTCTCAATGATTGTCCTATTCTCAAGAAAGCTTTGATATATAAGAGGTGCAAGATTTGGCTCTCTTAATGAAAAGTCCAATTCCATGCAGCCTAAAAACATAGTCACCATATTTTTTCTGATGAGTAGTCAAATATTGTGGATCATCCCACAATCCCACATTGAGAAATTATATATTTGTGGGTTATCGTTAAGGAGGATGTCTCTAATGATATCCACGCAAAGAGTGAAGCCTGAAACCTCTTAAGAATAATGGTTATAACACACACAAAGTGCTAGCTTTGTGATGTATTCTTTAAGAGAGTGTTTGTAAAGAGTAAGAGAAGACGATGAACACTTCAATAAAAATCTCTTGTTTTCACACAACACTTGCACAAAAATTGATGTTTCTTACACCTTTTGTCCTTCCTCTAACCCCCCAACATCAATGGAGAGTTAGTGGGAATTAAAGAGTAATTTTGTCATCTTACCTAATAAGCAAGATTCACATGTGTCATATGATTCACAATCAAATGACCCTAAACTACCACACTTGTGTAGCTTAGGCACGCATCTCTCATATCTTAATCCCCATTCAAAACTATTTTACTCATTTTTCACATCTTCAATGCGTGTTAGGTTCTCGGTTATGTTGACTACTTGAATTAACACTTAATTCAAGCAAGTCATGAGCGGTATCTAACAACACATCATGACTCCCAATTAACCAGAAAGTCAGTTGTTTGACTATAAACCCTTCCATAGACAATGTTCCTGTGCAATTCATCATTTCACCATCTATACTCTACTTGATTCAGAGTATGGTTAAAGTGTCAACTCCCACTAGACTAACTACGTCACATCTAGTCTAAGTGATGTTATTTCTTATCCCCGAGGCTCATTACTCAATTAGATATGTCACTAAAGACTATCTTCGTGACATTTCCACTCTGGCCATAGATTCCTAAGTAATGACCCCAACAAGAGGTCGTGGGTATCATCTCCTTCTATCAGGAGTAGTGAATTGTTTATTGGCTACTCAATTACCTTCAAATACCTCAAGTTGTACCTTATCACTATCCTATAAGCAACCTCTAAGAGGCAACGAGGAATAGAGTCAAAGTACATAATTAGTATCTAAGATATTCTTGAGCACCTCAAGTCTAAGGATATTTACACCATTGCTATGATGAGACTATCATTGACACTAGAATAGATTATCGATATGATTGTCTCATGGCAGGTCATCCAATATACTTACTACTCTTAGCAAGCATCCACATGTTAACTCTAAACAACTCATGCTTACAACTTATGAGATCCACTGCTTAATCTAATCAAGAAGTATAACATGTGCTAGTTTGTTCGGATTAATAATGTCCCGTCTCATTAATCCTATGACTAGGGATAATATAGATACTAACATAATTACATACGATAGAAATCTCATTATCATTATCTCATCATGATTTCCTTCATGCTATGTAATGTATAAAGGACTTCATTTATTTGATTTAAGATCACTTTCAATTCGTAAAGAACATGAACATCAAATTAACGAAAAAGCCTTTTTATTAATCAAAAATATTTGTCCAATGAGTGTTAAAGGTGATTGCCTTTAGCGTACTTCTTTAACAGAAAGGACTCATAAACCTAATGTCTTAAAGTTTTGGGTCAAAGTATGGTGTCAAAGCCTATAAGTATGTTCCCTCACTAAATATATTCCTCACTAGATCCATGATGAAGATCTCCCATGAAAGCGGGCTCCCCAGATCCTACAAGTGGTATCAGAGCCGATGGTTCGGCAAGGAATAAATATGGAGACGGTAGTTGGATCTTGTGGTTGCCTCCTCACGAAGAAGAGCAAGGAGACTCTTGGTGGGCCCAGACTAGTGGAGTAGAAAGGCTCTTGGTGACACCATATACTCGAGCTACTAAGAAAAAGGCTTTTGCTCAAGGTGGAGCCTAAGACCAATATGGAAGTTCACACTTGAGGGAGAGATTGTTGGGATGTTAAGTGTGAATAGGAATCTCACATTGGAAAGAGATGGAATTCGTGAGGGACAAATAAGTGAAAAGGACCCGTAAACCTAATTCCTTAAGGTTTTGGATTGAAGTGTGGTGTTAAAGCCCATGACCATGATGATCTCCCATAAAATTGGGCTCCCTAGATCCTATATACCGTTCCTATAAATAAGAAGATTGTGTTCCCTATAAATCTTTTTTTCTTTGTCGAAACTATTCCATTTCTCGCTCATAGATTCAGATACACTTCTGCCATATTTTTTCTTCTCAAACAATAATCTATGCAAGGTTTATTCTCCATTTTCTTTAATCACTATCGATGTTACCAAAATTTCATCATGTTATTCTCTCATTTAGTTTAAAAGTTAATTTTGTTAAAGGATGTGTTAACCATAAGTTTAGTACGTATAGATTTATTTTCTTGGTCATATATATGGATGTTATATTGCTTTCCAAAAGTGTAAGGCGCAAACAAGTGTAGCTTTAAGGTGGAGACAAGTGTAGCTTTAAGAAAACTTGTCTCCATGAGGTATAAAAGTAACGAGAGAGACTTGCTTTATCTTCAGTTTCTTAAGTTTTCTCATAAGGTGAAACATTTCAGATGTGTACTTCCTTATGCTCTCATTATCCTTATGCCTCGTGGAGGCAATTTTTCTTAAAGTTGCACTTATCTCCACCTTATTGCTTTTGGCAAAACGCCCTTCAAGAGTATCAAGGAACCATTTGACATATGTTTCCTTATACACGGTGCCTAAAAAGATCTCTGGGATTACATTTTTCATGATTATAAGACTTACATGGTTAGAGCAATCCATCTCTCAAAGACTGTCCTATTCTCAAGAAAGCTTTGATCTATAAGAGGTGCAGGATGTGGTTCTCTTAATGCAAAGTCCAATTCCATGCAGCCTAAGAACATAGTCACCATATTTTTTCTGTTGAGTAGTCAAATATTGTGGATCATCCCACAATCCCACATTGAAAAATTACATACTCCTCCTTTTAGTTTTTTATCATCCCAAAATTGTCTTTCCTTAAGAAAAAAATTCATTCTCTCCTTTTGTAATATTTCACTTGTATTATTTCCTGAAAATAGTAAAATATTAATTTAGTAGTGTTCGAGAAAGTAGGCATAATTGGGCAAACCTCGTTAAATTTTGTTGTTCTTTATTTGTCTATTTTATCGGTATTGTCGAGTATAGTTGTAGTGAATTATTGTGCTATTAAATTAAATATTTAGAAAAATTCTGTCTAGGAGGTTGAATTTTAAGTGGGATCATTTGTGACTCCTCTAGTCTTTCCTAAAAATTTACCTAGTGCGATTTTTTAATACAATCGTTCACACTTTATCACTTAGGCAATAGTGCTAAAAGTGAATTTGTTGTTATTGGTAGAAAGTAACCAGAGTTTCCGCAATACGGTAGATAGGAACTATTGTCAAACAAAAAAAAATGTTTAGATTATTCAGATACGTCAATTAAGGACCACACCTACTTTATAAAACTTATGGGTGTAGTTACCAATTTAGTTCATAATTAATTGGTAATTAAACCCGAGAATTTTACACATATATTTATATATTAGTTCTTACACTTTTATGCTAGATGATATAGACTGCAAAAAAAATAGATTACTTTAATGAAATTCTTAAATTTTATAACAATAATTTAGAGCCTAACTATTAGTAGCATTCATTATCTAACTTTTAGTAGTGTTCATTATCGGAACTTTCATCCACTTTAACCCCGACATTTTTTAGTGAAATCAATTTCATTCTTAATTTTTATCGGAAATAATTTCTCTATTATTTAAGAGTAAGATTATCTATTATTAAACTTCTTAGACCTTACATATCAGCGAACTTTCGCTTAAATTTTTGTTGTTGTGGTTGTTATATCCAACTGAATTTCTACTAAATCGTTGCAATAATTATAAAACTACTAAAAACTTTGGTTTATTTAATGTTTTTATTTGACATATTGTCAAGTATAAAAAAACTTCATTATTATTTAATTCAAATTGAATAATATTTATTATCAATAATCTCGTTTTCTACCTACATAATCTTAATCATAATTATGCATCAACTAGGCATGTTCATAAATAAACAAAAGAGGGGAAGTAGTTGGCAAGACATGAGTGGAAATGGCATGTTAGCAAAATAATGGACAAGACCACAAACACATGCATGCAATTAGACGGGGTTTCTTTGGGCTCGTTTCTCTGATCCTATTCTGGCCTCCTCTCATCTAAGCCATCAACGGAAGGGGGACAGAGGATCTGAGGCCGCGATTAGACCCATCTTGATCTTTTACGAGTAAATATGTCCGAAAGACGTGAAGACATGTCGTTTAAGGAATGACTGATGACACCATGTTTGACCGTTTCTTCTATTTTGACACAAGCTTGTCCGTGTAACGACCCTTCAACACGTCCCTTCTTTTCCTCTCTTCCACTCCAATTCCATTTTCTCTGCTATCCTAAAAAAAATGTCAAATCGAACAAGAACACTCTCGAAGACGAAAAAGAAAAACTCTTTTTTGATGTACTTTTCTTGATTTTCTTTGTGTTTTGTTTCTGCCACCGAATGTGCCAACATGGAGCGCAAGAAAACGCTGACCATGAACTGGGATGCTCTCGGGGACAACGACATGGATGACGATGATCAGTTCTTCGAGACCAGTGAGCGAATGTCATCGGTTGTGCCTCTTGACCTAGCTTCTTCTGGGTCCGACGAGGATAACGACTTCGACGACGCTCGTATGTCTTTTGCCTCCACCATGTCAACCACCGAGTTCCGCAACCTTGGTGTCGCGGCGTCTATCCCGGCCTCAGCCGGAATATCTCCGGATTACGACATCTGGATGGCTGCTCCTGGATCAATCACGGAGAGACGTAAACGTCTCTTTCAAGGCATGGGGTTGACGGAAGAGAAAGAGCTTCTGAGAATGGCAAGCAAAGACTTGACTCGCGCGGTTTCTAGGAAGATCGCGAGTTGTCAAGGTTCAGCCGAAAAAAACGATAGCAAGGATCAGCATCATCATCAAGAAGGTGATGTTAAACAAGGGAAACCGGCAACTTCATCGTCCCCGGCAGTGCTTGTACGTTCCCGGTCAGATAGTGATATAGAAGCGTTTTCTGTTGATAAGCGGAGGAAAGAAGAGGTTCTAGGTTTGGCCTCAAAACAACGACTTACGAGGACATCTTCTATGATCATCGTATCGCAGTCAAGAGTGTGTTCCTATCAGGATTCGGTCAGAGTTGCAAATGAAGATGGAGGAAATGGAACAACGGCGAGGCATTGTCGTGGATTAACGACGGCGATATCCAATAGTCGTTTTGGCGCTTTTTTCTTAATAAAGAACTTGGATACGGGTAAAGAGTTCATCGTTAATGAATATAGTCAAGATGGTGCTTGGAATAGGCTCAGCGATGTTCAAACAGGAAAGCAGTTAACAATGGAGGAATTCGAAAAGTGCGTGGGGCATTCACCTGTTGTTAAAGAGCTAATGAGAAGAGAAACGACGATGAATGGCGATGATGGAAATGATAGGAAGATGACTGCAAATTCATATCTTTCAAAGAGCTTGAGAATGAGCAAGAGAAGAGGAGCTGCTATATTGAAGAATATTAAGGGTGTTGCTCATTCTATGTCAATGTCTGCTTCGAAGACAGCTGATAAAGAGATTCCAGTAATACCAGAGACAAAACCGAGCAAGAACAACACTTCACCATCAGGGTGGATTAAGGTTCGGCAGACAGGAAAATCGCATAAGGAGTTAAGTGCACTGCATTTCTGTCAAGAGGTACAGGCTCATCAAGGATCGATTTGGACTATCAAGTTTAGTACGGATGCTAGATTTCTCGCTAGTGGTGGTGAGGACAAGACCATTCACGTATGGGAAGTGCAAGAATGCGAGATCATGTCGTTGAATGAAGGTGGTTTGACCCCACTCCATCCATCATTGAGTAGTTCAACCCCAAATTTGGGAGATGTGACACCGCTTCCATCGGAGAAAAAGAAGAAGAAAAAGGGTTCCTCTAACAGGAAAGGGAATGCAATTCCAGAATATGTTCATGTGCCAGAAACTGTATTCTCCTTGTCAGAGAAACCATACTGTTCTTTCAATGGTCATCTTGATGATGTCTTGGACTTGTCTTGGTCCAGAACTCAGGTTATTACCTCAACCCATCTATCTGAACTTCTTTAATTGCAAGAATTATTTATGACAAGATCTTGCCACCTTAATGAAGACATGAATTTTGGTTCTTAGAGACTATCTTACAAGAAACATGTAACTGAATTAATATGGGGTTTAATGTATTTGCAGCAACTGCTTTCATCTTCAATGGACAAAACTGTTAGATTATGGGACATCGAAACCAAGACCTGTCTAAAGTTGTTTGCTCACAATGATTACGGTATCGTTCCTCAGATTCCTGAGTTGGGTCTTACTGATTATTTTTGCAATCTATATTCTATCTTGATTGGTTTTGTTTTGCAGTAACTTGCATAAGGTTCAATCCCATGGATGATAACTACTTCATAAGTGGCTCCCTTGATGCAAAGCTTAGAATATGGAGGGTACCAGATAGGCAACTTGTGGATTGGACTGATCTTCATGAAATGGTCACTTCTGTTTGCTACACCCCTGATGGCCAGGTTGAGCTGTTTCCTCTTCTGTCTTGGTTTTCCATTGAACTACACAGTCTGAGATCATCAACTTTTCTAATTAGCTTGCATTTCCCTTTGTTTCTTAATCGAAGGCTGCCTTGGTTGGTTCACATAAAGGGAGTTGTCGGATTTACAGTGCTGAGGGTAATGAATTTTCCTGCTGAACTTTTCACATATTCAGCTTTCCAACATTATGAATAGATTCAGTACCAGTGGCTAGGTCATTGTTATTTTTCTGATTATACATGGATTTGAAGAGCGATACTTACACAACTATTATGTACCCATTCAACAATTGATCGTATTCATTTGATGAGCCAGATAACAAACTGAGTCTTAAGGACAACATCGATGTACTGCATAAGAAACGGTCTCAGGCAAAAAAGATTACAGGTTTCCAGGTGATTAATCCCTGTCATTGCAGTTCTGATACATCTCTTCTTACTCTTTCATAGTTTGGCTTTCATAAGACTACGTTTCTTGCTCTTATGTCATGCTTAAACAGCCTTCCCCCATTAATCCATCTGAAATTCTGGTTACTTCAGCGGATTCTCGCATAAGAATTTTAGATGGTACAGAACTTGTACATAAGTTCCAAGGTAAGCACCAAATATCAGAAGCATTCATTCACGTTTATTATCTGGTAAGTACGATACCTTAAAGCATTTTTCTGGTTTAACAGGTTTCAGAAACGTCAACAGTCAAATTTCGGCTTCATTCAGTTCAGATGGGAAATATATAATCTGTGCAAGTGAGGACTCTCA
>JAOTBA010000004.1:26772795-26789947 GCA_025629845.1 Erythroxylum squamatum | reverse complement strand
TGTATTCTGAAATCTCTGTATTTATAGTGAGCCCCATTTGGTTATGACTTTTGTTCATTAAATGGCTTTTGTAATTTCTTGTTGAATGATTGTAATAATTGAAAATGCTTTCTTTTAACGTGGGCTCAAATTATCTGCTGTTTATTCCGCGCACGTGAGTATATTGTAAACGAAAAATTTTACTGAATTTTAACTGACTGATGTAGCACGCCACCCTCGCAGTGCACAGACTCGGATATCACCAATGATGTCGAGTTCGGGTCACGCGGGAGTGGGGTGTTACAATAAGCCTGTTTCTTTTTGTGTCTTTATGTATTACAGTCTCCAAGTGGGAGGTTGTTGAGTGTGGAGACTGAGAGAAGAGAAGTGGTGAGGCCCACAGCCCACGACCCACTTTATTTAATTTCTTTCTTCTTGATGTATTAGCTTACGATATAAATACCTAAAATATTTTTCTAGGGTTAAAAAGAGGTTATCAAGAATTAATTTCCACCGATCACTCTTGAAAATTCTAGTGAATTGTTTTCGTGATTTTTCTCCCATTTTTCCGCTTTTCACGTAAAACTTGGTATTCATTATTATCGCTTTGATTTTCTTGTTGATTATTGTGTTTGTTGTTGTTGTGCTTTATTGCAATTGGAATTGTCATAATCTCAACAAATACAAGTATAACGATCATATAATTCCGTAATTGAATTTCTTCAGAGTATTAAGAACTCCTCTTGGAAAGCCACGAATGGACTTAGTTCTTATCTCCAATTAGTTATGCAATGATAACTACAAGTCATCAGAAAAGGTTAAGAAAAGCCACAAAAAAAAAGCCAGAAGAATTACGGAAACTACATGACAGGTACAAATACTGGCTAAACTTTATACTATCAAGTGGTAATCAACATCGTAAGTGACCACTTGATGTTTGGAAACATCGATTTCCTACGGAATCTGCCTTGATATACATGCCGTATAAGCTTTGGCTATCCTTGTCAAAGTTCTGGGAATTAAGCTTTTTATGGTTTGTGTTAAGACTTTAACAGGCCTACCAGGTCCTCACACGTCTCGAATTTGGGGCCTTGGACTGTGGTTACTGATTGAAGAGTATAAGAAGCGTGTTTTCTGCCAAGAATTGTCCATTGTACTACGTAGCGTATGCACATTGATCAGTTGCAAGTTAAGAAATAAGGTAGAGTAACGATGTTTTGCTGCGCGTTCCTGGTCATCTTCCGGTTGTCCAACATCGTATTAGCTCCATTATGACACTGAAGAATAAGCAGAAAAGCATAAGGAAAACTGAAAAGTGGAAACAATGTAAGAGCATTCTTGAGGTTGTATAGGTTTGTCTTCCAATTACGTTGAGCTCTTTTAGACGTGATTAGCTTTACTTTGTTTTTCTTTTCACATATGTACTGTTTAAACAAATTCAAGTCTCTTTCCACGAATCCAAAGTAACAGGAACTCTTCTGTAAACCTTCAAACAGTTTAATTGATAATATGGAATATTTATGAGAAATTTTTAATGTTTTAAAAATTGAACCGATTTAGTAGGTTTAACACTAACAAACTTGAACTGATCAATTTTTTGGTTTCGTTTTTAACTTTTTGGTTTAATTTAATTCAATAATTTTTGTTATTAAAAATCGATAATTTTATTAATTAATCAGTTATTTTTTATAAACTAATTAATTTTTATAAACTAAAATAAATCGATTATTTTTTATTTAACACTCTCTTTTTTAAATTAAACTTTAAAATTTTCAATGAATAAGGATAATCTTCTTTAACTATTTTTTAAATTCTTTAATTTTATTTAATATTTAACTAGTTTTATGTGAGTTTCATGATATTTGAACCTTTTAAATCTTAAACCTCTTATTTTATCAATTTATTTTCTAATTCGGTTTTCAAAACATTGGAATTTTTAGATGTTGAATTGAGATTTTATCTGGCACTTGAACTAAAACTATCATTTAATTCACTATCCGAAATAAATCATTTACATATTATTAATGCTTCCCAATATTTGTCTAACCTCTATTTAAAAAATAATAGTTATAAATTTCTCCATTAACATAAGAACAAACAAAAACAGGAACTCCACTTTTACCTGATTGCTTAATCACAAGTGACAAGAAAGCTCATCTTACGATTTGTACGTTCAAGTTCGACTTTTTAAAAGAAAATTTCAAGAGTACAACAAAAATTTAGTGCAGACAACTTGAATAAGATATTACTCTTGAAAAAGTGCATACAAAACTAACAAAAACAATTCCAACCAAACTTAGTGCTTCCTCACGTAAGCAACAATTCAAGTATCTACAGACGACCTTACTATAGACTGGAATCAATAAGGAGACCTACTCCATATTGGTTGTGTGGGTTTGCATTGAGCTCCCACATTAAACGACAACAATAGATAACCAAAGTATAATCTTTGGAAGACAATAAGACCACCAAAGAAAGTTTGTTTTGCATGAAGAACAAGACAGCCCACTTTGCCAAAAAGATTAGTGCTTTTATATGTAATCAGGAATGGTGTCAAAGTTATTTGCTTTCTCTTTCCTATATGTTAACACTAACCACGATCTATGGTTGTTAGGTTTGGCGTACCCAAAATTTGACCTAAACAGTCTAAAGGTTAGAAATAATATTACTGTTTTGAAATGATTATTTAAAATAATATCATTTTAATTTGTAAATTTAAGAAATTTAAAATCAAAACAATTTTTTTTTGATATAACTCAAGACAAATTTTGAATTGAGTTCGGACCGTAAATAATAAACAACGAATCATACAAAATCGGCAGTAGATCCAACCCGACCAAACCTATTGTAACACTTACGATTACTAATGACTAGAATAGGTGAAAACATATATACCCCTAAAATAATCAATGAAATTTTAATTTGTACTCACCACAATTCAGTTTAATGACATGTCTCCCACCCACTCAGAAGCTGCATTTGTGCTTTGAATCATTCACTTCTTTGGTGGGATTTAATGGACACCAGAATAGGGAAATTTCGATATGGCAAACACGAATGATTTAAATATTCAACCATAATAATGTACTCACAAAAGAAAAAAAAAAAAAACAACCACGTGCATTTTCAAATCAATTATTAAACCAGAAAATAGCTACATGCAGCTCGTTGCATACCCAAATCACAAACGATTGATTGACTAAAAAAGATCCATGCATTAGCCAAAAAGTATTGCTATTTTTTTATAAGAATAATGTAAGACAATGAGCATTAGTTCACTCCACATAGGCAAGTTCCATTGTGTTATTTTTGCATTAGAAATATGCATATCCTGTCAAATTTTGAATAATAATAATAATAAATGGAAGGATTTTATGATATAGAACTATTTTCAAATCTAAGATAAGAAAAAGAGTGAAAAGTAATGTTCAATTCCAAAAAGGATTAAAAATCTATATGATGACTATCATGAGATCACATCAGGGTCCATTTCTCACAAAGAATGCGGTCATAAAAGCATTATTATCATTGCCAAATGAGACTAATTATCAAATGCCATCTGGGTTAGTTTCAAAAGACCTATCTCTATATATATAGTCAAATCCCCTTGCTTTTTGGGACAATTCATAACTTAGGATGCTCTACAGCATAAAGATCACCCTCTTAAGTCATTGAATCTGTTCTTCTTTTGATTTTTCTTGAATGAACAACTCCTGCCTAAAATGATGGATTTATCTTATAGATCTTGCCCACAATCTAGAATATCCACTAAAGAAATGTCACCTAAGATGAAAATTTTCAAATAAAGTGATTAGCGGAATTTCATAATTCAATTAGAAACTTTAATAATAACCAATGTTTTAAAAATTGGACCGAAAATTAAATCAGTAAGGCAAGAGATTTAAGGTTTAAAAAGTTCAACCAAAATTAGACTGTCGTAAAATCAGCTAAAGATTAAATAAAGTAAAAAAATTTGAAATATAATTTTAAGATATTGTCTTTACACATTGAAGAATTTGAAGTTTAATTGAAAAAAGTGTTTATGTTAAATGAAATTAATTGATTTTTATTTATAAGAAGTCATTAATTTACAAAAATTGATCAATTAATTAATAAATTGATCGGTTTTTAACAACAAGAGTTACTAAAATAAACTAAACCGGAAAATTAAAAACTGAACCCAAAAGTTAGACGGTTCAAGATTTTTATTATTAAATCAGCCGAACTAATCGAGTTTTTTAATCATTGATAATAACATTGAAAACATGTTTGTTTCTAATAAAAATTTAAATTTACTATAGATATATAAGAAACTGAAATGCATGAACAAGGCTGCTCCCATATTTCATTGATGGGGGCTGACTTAGAAGGAATGAAATTTTGGCCTGATTAAGGAATGTAAAGAATATGTGGATGAGTGGAGTTAGGTTGGCAAAAAGTGGCAAATTCGTAATAGAAATGACTAAGGGAATCTATAAAAATAATTGTGTGACAAATCAATGTATATGAGAAGGAGATGAAGATGACGTTTGGGTTGTATGATTGAGCTCATGTGGCGAGAACGTGAGGACTCACAATAGCATAATGGAATCTCATCAATCTTTTTGCTTTCCTTTTTTTTTTCCCCCCCGCCACCTGTATGTGCATGCTGTTACTATCTCCCTCCTATTTTAGGCAGATATGGATATATGATAAGAGTGCACACACCCATCAGAGTAATAAAGAACATGTTTAATACAAGAACGTTAAGAAAAGTGAAAGCTGCTGTTATACACAGTTCATGTCACGAGAATCCATGTGGACGTTATGTGGTCATCATGATCAAGATCGATTCCTCCTCCTTTTCCCAACCTATCGTTAAAAGCATTACGAATGTGTAGATGAGGACAACTTATAGTCTTCTTTTTCAAAAGTATTAATGAATATTATCTCCTTAGATTAATTTTAATTTACTAATGTTCATCTCATAATTAACTTAAACTACATAATTATTAAGAAATAATGACTGTAAATTCTCTTGGTTACAAAATATTGAAGGACTTTACTACAGCATTTCTATAAAGAAGTGTGGATACACCAGTACTCATATTATAGCTTGGATTTCTGAGCCGCCTTACAATTCCTTCTTGGATAGCTAGTGATAAGACATGTTCTTTGGTACGATATATATATATTACAGGAGATTGCAAGGTTGTTCCCTTTTTTTTTTTTTTTTTTTGTGTCTTTTAATACATTGATATGAGTACGTAAGAAATGGTCATATTCCAAGTTCAAAAGTTTCGGGATCACTAACTGTATAACCTTCCTTTGATTGCTGGTCAGAACACACAGGGCACAACCTTGACCAAAATAGCTAGCATATTATACCACCATTAATATCTCTTCTCTTTCTGACCATACTCGGCTATGAATCATGTGCTGGTTTCTTGAAGAGAGCTCCTCTTTTTTTAGGGTTTTGAGGGTTTTTTTGAATCTGCTAGCTTTATTCGATGTTTGGTGAGCAGTCTTGGTAATAGCAAAAGGCAACACCATCCAAATATCCATATTATTCCTTTCTTTCGAGATGGCCAATCCCTATGCTTTTGACATAATACAATATTAGTCCTAGTTGCAAGAGCTAGTTAGATTAAAAGAAGTTTCTTAGAAACTAAGGGGGTCCATTAATTTCTTCTTCTTTTTCATTAGTATGTTTTTTTTTTCTCTTTTCTAATGTTGTATTATTTTGAGGGTTGGTCCATCAATAGTCCTATTCCTCTAGGGTCCCTAATCATGAATTTGGTTAACTTTTATGCATCTTACCCAATAGCAACACAAAAACTTAGGTTCCTTATCCTTGCCTCGTATTTTTGTCCAACTTTCTCCATACATCTTCCCAAAATTTTAGGCCCAATTTCGCTAGAATATTAGAGATTTGAGTTTGACAAATGGCTAAAGTAATGAATGATTTTTATGTTTGTTCAAATCTCTGATGCGTCTATATTGTACAACATAGTACATACCTATGCATTAATTAATATTAGAGCAAACTGGACTCTTATTATTAACCTTAGCTAATTTTAACATTCTATATTTTCATGTTAATTCATTTTCCTATTAATTAAGGTAAAGGCAGTGAAAATGCATAATTATTATTTTTAATTATTAAATAAATCTTTAAAAATATGTAATACTCTATCAAATACATATTTTGTGTAAATCATTTTAAGAACTCGTGAATTTAATTTAAATAATATGTTACACTCAAATAATTTTTGAAGTTTCTCGTATAAAGTAAATTTAATCTTTAATTTTTGGAGATTAATTAAATCTGTTAGGAAATTCTTCTCACTACGTAAACTACTCCTAAAGACAGCTACACTTATTTTGTGAAGGTAGGACACAAATGTATCCAGGTAAACAATGTCTTAAAAACATATCAGAAGTTAAACTGGTAAGTTAAGAAATTTAAGGTTTAAAAGGTTCAACCAATATCATACCGTCTTAAAGTTGGTTAATGATCGAATAAAATTAAATTTTTTTAAATATAATTAAAGGCAACTGTCCTTACTCATTGAAGAATTTGAAGTTTAACTAAAAAATAAAACTATTAAATGAAAATTATTTGATTTATTTTAATTTATAAAAATTAATTAATTTACCAAACTGATTGATTAAGTAATAAATTAGTCAGTATTTAACAATAAGGGTTATTAAAATACATCAAACGAAAAATTAAAAATTAAATTGAAAAGTCAATAAATTCAAAATTACAGAAATAATGGCCTATTCAGCAATTGTGAACTTCTAGAATTAGTTCTCTTATCAACAATTTCGCATAATTTTGTACTGACATGACATGAAAATTACCCTATGGAAAATGATTTGTGATTAGTTGTCCCAATCTTTTGATAAATGTTAAAGAGACAAAAAAAAAAAAAGTGGTTAGTTGATTATCCTTTTCTCAATGTCAAATAATATTAAATCACAATACATATCTTTTATGTTTGAAATGATAAGATAAAAGTAATTAAATATAAAAATCGGATCACCTTATTGTTTCTCCGACATGTACTTGAACAATCTCTTACAAGAAAAAATATGAATAATCAAGATGATTATTTTGAAGGTGTTACTAATGAAATAGAGATTCAATATATTTTTAATTTATCTTAATATTTATCATATTAAAATATTTATTTTAGTTTTAATATACTTTATTTATTAAAAAACTTGATATGATATTATACTTTATTTATTAAAAAACTTGATATGATATTATTGTGGATATCTAATTTTAATGTCATCTAAATTAAGCTATAATTATCATTTTATTTATTTAGTATAAGTTATTATAAAATTTAATAAATATTAAAAATTTTATTTTAATGATGCTTATCTCAAAAGGGTACCTAACTCTATTGATTAAATAGCTTAAATGGTATGCCAAGTGATCCACCAAGCATTACTCTTAACCTATTCAAGTTGTCTATGAAGTCTACAAGTCAAAAGTCCTTTCGGTTATAGACCAAGCACAGTTAAAAGAGTTCAAAGTTAAGAAACATAAGCAACAAAAACCGAACTGTGAGTTAAAGGCTGACGACCGCAGAAACCGAAGGTCGAAGGAGGTGTGTATCAGACTTTCATGCACGCATCCTCGAAGCGCGTGCGATTCAAGATCGAATCACTTGGGTCAAGTGCCAGGTCGTCACGTCAGGTCCACAAGCTGACAAAACAGTGCTTTGTCCCCTAGTGAGTCGTGAAAGTTACACGCGCTCAGCCTTGCTTCAAATTGAGAGAAAGGGGTCAGACCGACATTCCCCATGTATATATCCTGAACAGTCTAAGGGAAGGATCTGCTTTGACTCGTTTGCTGGTGATTTGGGTTTGCTGTCTTTAGATAATTTTCTTGGCAAACGAACTTCGAGAATTGTATCAAAGACAGGTTTTTATTTAAAACCCACATAATCATTTCCTTGTTTATGCAATGTAATGAAGTCTTTTGAGATTGTTGTCTTGTCATTTTTACATGGAATTTCCCATCACCCACCAACCAGTACTAGGTTAACATCTGATGTCATATAATTGCAGAATCATTCGTAATTATATCAGTTTAAATTTTGGATAAAAAAGAGTATGACTTCACTTACTGTTTGTAATAATTATGTTATTAATATATTAGGCATTATGATCTTTCTCGTGCAAAGCATATCATCACTGACTCTGAAATATAAAAATGGGAATCATAAAGAATTGGTTTCTTTGGAGTGAGTTCCTGGAACTCACTAAACTCTAGGTAGATCTCATTGCAGAAGAAAGAGGATGTTCTGTGATCTACTGCCAATGTAAGCCTCGAGTAAAGCCGTGATCCTCTTCAGTACTCAATGAATGAAGTTGAACTGACCCAGAAGAGATAGAACGTTCTTTTTCGAAAACCTAAGTTTTTTTTTGTTTCAATTATCAGCAGATTCATCTCCAAGAGACGTACCCTTTTGTCTCAATTCCCAATCTCAAATCCTTCTGCTTGGACAACAGAAACAAATTGAAGAGTAATGCACTCTGGAATCCTTACTTTAGCTCCACTTGCTGATTAATTGGTGAACGATTCCAAGTTCTGCATTCAACGACCTAAGACAAATGATAATAACTGAAGTAACAACTGAAAAAAGCAAAACCTGCTTTTCTAAATCAAGGAAAGAACCTGACACATAGCATTCCATAGTGACATATCACCCGGTATATCTACACACGTCGATATAACACTATATCAAACCGAGTCTGTTAGGGCATCAACTTTGAGATTTCTTACTTCAGACATTCAATTCCATTTTCCATGGAAGGATGCTACTTGTGGTCATAATAAGCATTTTCTATAGACTATAGTTGGCAGGGTGATGCGAATTGGGATTGTAGTATTTTGACAGAAAATTATATGTTATTGTATTAGGAAGACAATAATTCTCTTATCATTCTAAACCAAGTTTATCTATAAAGTTTAAACTATGGAAGAAGATAGCCATACCATCTAAAAGAAGTATGAATAAGACCAAAATATTCTAGCTGACCATTAGTGGCACATTTCATTATATATAGCCTGCAACTACTCTAGTTCAAAAGAGGACGAGATCACACTTTGCATCTTGGAGGTTATGAAATCAGAATTACTTTCTTCTTGACATTCTCAAAGCACCAATTCTTTAACTTAAACAATATGAGTATTTGAAATGCTTAATTAGTCAATATTAAACATTGTGAAAAGTTCATGGTTACTTTGTAAAAGAAAGAGGGAACTTATGTTCATTGAGACAATTTTGATAGGGCATATTCAAAAGATCTTCTTTCTTTCAAGTTCAATTCAAATGGCTAAAAGCCAATAGCTTGCTGTTCAGAAAGACGATCCTTTTGGCAAGAACATAACTTAATTAATATAAAGTTTCGATTAGCATATTTTGATACAATCTCTCAGAAGCCATACACCCACTTTGGTATACATGCCAATACATTGCAATCTGGAACTACATAAAGAAAAAAAGGAAGCCAGAAGAAGAAGAAAAAACATAAAAGACCTACCATTTCTAGGGTTTTCTTTGTAGTAATATTGAAGAAAGCTAGCAGATTCCTCAATCCAATCTCGAAGTACCCCATCTCGAACGAGAGAATTGGAGAATTTGCTATGAGTACATCCTACTAATTAACTTTCTGATATTGAAGCTACACTGACAAGAAAAAGTACTGAAGTTTCATCCCACCGTTATCACATAGATAACGAGAAGCAATAATATCTATAATTGGTTGCTCGTGGAAGATGAACTAAAATTAGACAGATCGTTCCAGGCACTACCACTCCAGTACTGATCATTCCCTGGATTAATTCCCAAAAACTGCCTCGACAGATTCAGCTCGTGATTGTCCTCCATTTTCACTGGAGCCAACTGAGTTGCTCCAGAGCTAGACATCTTTGCTCTCATTTGACTCGCTCCACCATAACTTTGAACTTGCTCAATACTACCGTCAAATGGATATAAACCTGAAGAAGATGATGAATCCAACCCACCCATGAAGGGAAATTGTTGATGGTGCAGGCGCCACTGATCTAAACCTCCTACTGAGAGTAGTGACCCACCAGCACCACCACTACCACCGAGACCAACGCCAGCTAAAGCACTCCCTATTTGAAAATTCAGGTCAGTAGATCCTCCAACTGGACCTGAAAGGCTGCCATAATTCAACCCCATATCTGCGGTTGCATAATCGGTGAGATGATGCAAAGGAGCCATGAATCTTAGTGGAGGAAGCTGTGGTCCAAGGCCCAGTATATCACTTGTCCCGCTATTAGAAGAGACAGTGCTTGTAGAACCTGCAGAACAAGTTTGTTGGTCGCTACTGACAGGAGATTTTGAGCTGTTCCCTTTGCTTCTCTTGTTCCTCCGACAGCCACCTCCAACTGGAACACTTCTTAGGGCACCACCTCTGGTCCAGTACCTTCTACAGGTTTTGCAGAAGTGGCGAGGCTGTGAGAGGCTGTAATTGTTGAAATAACAAAACTTTGTGTTGGTTGATTCACATCTTGGACATTTCAATGCCGCCTCTGGCATAGGTATGTTGGCCATCCTAGCTCGATCGGCCATTGAACCTGGCCGGATCGAGCCGAAACCCCCGCTTCCATGAGGCTGTAGGGGAGGTAGTTGTGGTTGTGGTGGCGGTTGTGGGGGAAGAAGTTGACTGCTTGAACCAGTACTTGCACCACCAATATGGTGATGATTTGGTTGCTGTAAAAAGAAAGCAAAAGTACAAAAATCAAATATCTGGTATATTCAAGCAAGATATATAGAAACAGAAGTTAGCAAGAATATTTATCTTTTGAACATTTTTTGCTTTATAGCCAAAGAAATCTTAAGGAACTAAAACTGAAGAAAACCCCTTACTTGCTGAAAGTTGGCCGGATCAAGATAAGGTGGGATGGAAGAAAAAACCATGGTTCCTGAGCTTTCTCCTTTTGTAAAGTTTGATGGGGTTGTGTTTTTTGCTCTCTTTATCTTGGAGGAGAATACTAGTGGAGAATCACATCAACAAGAGGGAGTATTCTTTTTTTTTAGCAGAGATAGGAGAGAAAGAAAGATAGAAGGTGGAAGTGGAATGAGGAGCTAAAATAAAGCAAGAACCTTTATATGTATATATATACACACGCATCATATGTTATGTGCATTAATGTATAAACTATATAGTGCTTTTTTCCTTGTAGCCAGCCCTTGACTACTCTTTTTGTTTTATATATCCTTTGCTTTTTTTAGGGTTTTGAGAAGGCATTTCTTTCTTAACTCATAAGCTTCCTTTGTCATTCCATATCGTGCCCTGTGCTTAGAATAAAGACATAAATTAATGACCTAATCTTGCATGGAAAAAGTTCATGTACAGAAGCGCGTTTACTTAGCCCCAAAAAGATGGAATTCAGATCTTCTGTCTAATATTATGGTGTCTTATTTTATCTCATAAATCTCAGTCATTTATTTATGTGGGTTCCGTGTGGGTCCCGCATAAATGAACGCGGGATCCGCATAAATGAATGACTGAGATTCATAGGACAGAATAAAGTACCATAATATTGGACAAAGGATCCCGTCCCAAAAAAATGTGCTATTTATATTTCTAACAACAAAAACAAGAATAATACAGCCCCACTAAAAACTTTTTTTGAAATGTAATTTTCGCAGAAGTTTCGTAGTATATAGCTTTACTCCTAATTAATAAAGAGTTCTTTTCAAAAAATATTATATTAGAATATGATATACATTTGATTAATCACATCGTGACGGTAAGATAAGAAATAAAATATTAAATTACTGAAACTCTTATTTGATAATATACACAAAATTGCAGTCTGAGGATTCAAAAAATAAGAGGTAAAAATAAAAATTTCATGAGTGAAATACACTAAACAATAAAAACATTCAATCAGAGATTCGTTAAAACTTAAAATTTGAAGAAATTCAATAATACGCGATCTATGTCGTGTTTCAATCACAAGTGAAATATATGCTCTGAAATTTATAACTTTAAGGTTTATAAGTTCTACAGAATCTTGTGTAATTATAATAAGATAAATTAAGTCATGGGTTTGAAAGAAAAGAAATGTTAATAAAAGAAAAAGGGTGCTTATTGGTGTGCTTTGATGGTGTGTGCATCAGTCGATGTGTCCCCGACCGGCCGAACCTTTTCCCGGTCTACTCTGTTCCCTCTCCCACTCCTTAGCTTTACTTTGCATGGGAATATATGTGTGACATATCATAGCTAGTCCTACTCTCAATTCTAGGCGCGTGACTTGCAAACCCCACTCTATGTTGGTCAATGGTCATGGTCCTGCATTAGTGATTAAAGTAAGTCATTATTAACTAATGGCCACCTTCTAAACGGTGCCGTTTAAGCCTTGACATTTCAGACAGCACGAGTAAACTTTTGTCGTTTTTGGGTTCGTTTGAACAAGAACCAGTCCAAGCTCAGGTTAGGGTTGTACGGATGGCCCAAGATCCATTTTGAGCTTAAGGGACTCTCAAGTGACTGTTTTGTTTGTGTAGCTTCTGGTCTGGGTGACTCCAATTTGGGCTCCAGTGGTCCAGTGGTTCACTTGCCTACTTCTTGCGATAAGCTCCTCCATCGAAGTTTGGTTTTGAGCTTGGTGGGTCACTTTCATGTCATGCAAACCCACCATTTTTTGTGTTTCAACACCTGCTAATTATGCTTAAAGTGTAGGCTATGACCAACTGTAAACTGAAGTTTTTGATCTGAAATTTTCAGAATATAGAAGTTTTGCTTCAAGTTTCTTCCCATTCTGGCCAAGATTGATTGAGGACAAACGTAAATGATCAAAACTTTGGATAACACAAAATCGAACTAGATCTTATTTTCAAACCAAACTATCAGCATCAGGCAAACCTTGTTTGTGATCAGAACTACTTCTATTATTAGTACGCTTGTTGACAGCAACGGAAGCTCTACAAACAGGACAGCTAGAATGATAATTCAGCCAATTAGTGATACAAGAAGCATGAAAAGAGTGGTTGCAAACGCAGAAAGACAGACAGGACACTCGCTGCCAATTTCCTTCACATGGGTTTCCTTCTGATACTTAACATCTGAAACAACCCTTTTAGTATCTGTTGCTAAAGGGTTGTTTTCTTTGTTGACAGAGATCAGGTCAGAGGTGTCATCCCGGTTGTTCCGTCCCGTGAACGATGCGGGAGGGCAATTGATGGAGAAGAAAACGGTGTAGACCAGAGCTGGGATTGTGATGACGGCGATGAGTCCGAGAATGAACTCAAGACGTGATAAACCTACACTACGTGGTAGTGCTGGAAATGGAGGTGATTCAGGTGCTATGTAAATTATTGGCGAATGTTACATTGAAGTTGAAGAACTGGCAAGAATTTGCTCCCTACTTCTATATATCACATCAGTTATGAGCTTGGGAAGGGAAAACAGACAGGGAAAACCCTGGCTTGAAATTGGTTGAGGGCCTTGAGGCTAAAAGCCTTCTCTGTATGCATGCACATGGTAATAACTAATGAACCATATATTATTTGAAAAAAGTTGTTTTTTTGACACTAAGTAAATATTAATAATTATCAGTACTATAAACAATAAAAATATTATTTTAATATAATAAAATTATTTATTTAATAACAATAATCACTAATAATTACTTATTCAAGCATCTCTCAGGTGAGGATGGGCTCTTTGAGTAGAAGCAGATTCTTTTGTATTGATCATTACCAATAAAGATTTCTCTTTTACCAAATGTTGCTTGCTGTCTTATTCTTATAGCAACTAGCAAAGAAGCTATTTAAGCTGCAATTTCGGTACGATCTCTGCTCATATTTGCAAAGATATTTGAATATACTATCAATCTTTACGTATTTATTTCTTGTAATTTATATCTCTATTATCATGTCACATATGCATGTGGACCTATTGGAAACAACCTCTCTACAATATAGAGGTAAGGCTGCGTACTATCAAGCCCCCCAAACCCTACTTTCAGTAAAAAACTTCAGAGTATGATGAGGACGACCATAATGAATCACTAATAATTACTAAAATTGAAATCGGAATCATTTGAGAGTGAGGTTCAAATGACTCAAATCCAAAAACGCAAGCCAAAAGACACATCTCCTGCGTTTATTTCCGTTGCAGCATTAGATCCCCGTATAATTTGCAAAACATACTAAAAGAAAAACCTAAAGTAAATTTGATTTCAAGAAATTACAAAGAAATTTTGGAGCATTATAGAATTAGGATGGTCTGATTCATCTTAGGAAGAATCATCATGAATGATTCGTAAATTTGACATTAAATATTAAAACAAAAAGGAAAGGTTTAAAAGCTAATATATATGATATATAGAGGGCACTTTTTCTGGGTACAAGTTAATGTTTTAAAAATTGAACAGGAATTTAAACCAGGACGACAATAAATTTAAGATTTAAAAGGTTCAACCTGTATTAAACTGTTATAATACTTGCTAAAAATTGAATAAAATTAGAGAATTTAAAATATGATTGAAAGAGTCATACTCATAGAAGAATTTGAAGTTTAATTAAAAACATATTGTTAAATAAAAATTAATTGATTTATTTTAGTTTTTAAGAACTTATTAATTTAAAAAAGTTAGACCGTTTAATTAATAAATTGACATGTTTTTAAAATTAAGAGTTATTAAAATAAATCAAACTGAAAATTTGAAAATCAAACAAAAAATTATACGATTCAAAATTTTTATAATTATAATTATATATATATATATCGGAAAGATATTATCTCATAATTATCTATGACTGTTTATGTCTCTAGCATAGCTCCTTGATTATATCGATGTGGATTGCCTCGCGAAATAGCAATAGAGCTTTTCCAGACATTTGTAATTCGTGGGGGTGGGTCTCTTATATATATATATAAGAGATATATTAAATTGGTTTGAAAAGAAATGGGGAGAAAGGTAAGAATAAGAAGCATCAGCAAAAGAACAGAGAAGAATGAGAGACGCTGTAGGTGGTGACGGAGCCAGAAATTTAGTATAGAGGGCCCAAATATTTATTTTTTAAAATTTTGGAGGGCTCAGTACCCACTAACTCTTAAATAACTATGTCCTTATATATATATATATATATTAAAAATAATTTTTTTAAAAATTTTGGGGGGCCCAATGCCCCCATATAGTTCTACATAGCCCCGTCTCTGGCTGTAGGGAATATGACTATCCACTTGCAAGTCTCGTTGGAGATGCAAAAAAAAAATCCTTACAACACATGTGAAATGAATATTTGTAAATGAATTCAGGAAAACAAGAAAACAAGATTTTTAAATACAAACCACAATTATCGTAATTTATTGTAATTTGTCATAAAGAAATCCACACATGTATTTACTATAATCATTATAATTATCTGCAATTCTATATAATATGTAAATTACAACTTAAAATTACGAGGAAAAGCAAGCTAGCTAGTGTAATTTAAATTGGGTGCTCATAATTTGTGCTATAAAACTTAGATAATACTTCCACTCTTTGCCACTTAAAGCATCGAAGTGACAATTTGGCAGGTCTCAATTTGTTCAGATAAGTTGTTTCACATCCAAAACTTCACATGTTCTTGACATGTTTTGGTTGTGATTGACGATTTGTCAGATCTCAATTTGAAGGGGATAGAGAGAAATTATGCCAGATTCAAGTGTACTCGTATATAAGTAGGCCGTCGTATTTCAACCTAAAACTTTAAAGCAATAAAAGGTTTTGGGGAGGAAAAACTCGATTGAATCCAAAGGAACTCATATACAAGCAGGATATTATACATTAACTCAACTTTAAAGTAATGAATTGTAAATCATACTTTTGTATATAACTCACTTTATTTTTATATCTCTTACCAATGTAAAATTACTTCACTAGTGAATTTCTAACAAACATTTGTAAGGATTTTTTAATTAAACATGTGGGCTTATATGTGTATAATTGTATATAAAGGCTATCATATAAAGTTGAGCCCAATTAATTAAAGTGGTCTAATATGTTTTTGGTATTTGGGCTTCATGCATCTATTTTTAAGTGTGGGCTTCACATGTGCAGAAACCAGGTTTATAATTTCTAGTTTTATGATGGGCCAAACTAGAAATTAAATTGGGCTTTACCCTAATATAAATGGTTATGGTCCCCAAATTGAAGGTAACCCTAATTCTTGTCTGAGATCCCATCATCAGAAAGAAATCAGAGACTTTTACGAAGAACTCTGAAAAAAAAAGGGCTACGTTCTAATTTGGAAGACAATACCGCAAAACTCTAGTGCAGATTTTAACAATGGATTCAGGTACGCTTCCGCATTTGTTTGATTCTTGATGATTTGATATGAATAGATCTTGGGTTTTAAAGGGATTAAAACCCCTACAAGTGGTATCAGAGCAAATTCATGATTAGATCGTCAAGAGTGATTATATTTCGGTGTTCTTGGGTTTAGACGAACATCTTTCGTTTGGTATATATGAATATGTTTCGGTATTCTTTTGTCTTCCATATTGGAGTTCCTTTCGATTCTTTTCCGTGTATTTTGTTATTGCATGTACGGCGATAATTGTCTCATGGATTTTAGATCTTGATTTTCGTATATGGCGTTTATGGTGTTTTAGAATCGGTTTTGTCCATGGAATGGAGTTTTATCCATTGGATAAAGATTGAAGTTTTACCCAAAGTCATAAGCCTTTAACCGTTGGTGTTTGTAAATGTTAGGATGTCTCCAGAATGCTTTCAAAGCTTCTTTTTATCCTATAACCAAATATGTCACGGTGATGTTAATAAAGTAAAGATGTTATTGGATTTATTTGGTTGTATACGTTAACTATCGAAAAGTTTTAGATTTATACGATAGTATACATATTACAGATTTTTTATTATGAGGAATGAGTTTTGGGTCTAAAATTTATAATTTCTGGTTTGATTTTTAAAATTTTGACCCAATTCTCAATTTAAGCTGACAGGATTGTTAATGTCATAGCATCAAGGAATTAAAGCTATGACATTCTCATACAGCTTATGTAAAATTTGGTATTGATTTCAGATTTTGGTATTTTAAAGAAATATATATAGCATTTTAAATTAAATTAATTGAAGCAACATGTTGCCAAAGCAACCTCTCTTGTGAAATTAATTTAACTT
>JAOTBA010000004.1:26706646-26717582 GCA_025629845.1 Erythroxylum squamatum | reverse complement strand
CTTCGTCGGAGACCACAACGCCGGCGAGGGGAGCAGTCACTCCAGTCGGCGGCCACCGGCGGCGTTGGAGAACGAAGTTTGAAGATCTATAAACGGAGAAGAAGCAGCTGCGGAAGGGAGAGGAGGCGACCTTAGCACGTGCAGAAGGGAGAAGAAGAATGAACAACGCCTAACGCCTAACACCAACGGAGAAGATGAAATGCCAGTCGCCGGAGAAACCAACGGAGAAGAACGCAGGTGCGGCGAAGGGAGCTAGGAGAGAAGTATGCGCGGGGGAGAGGAAAAAAAGAGAGGGGTAGGTTTTAAGTGACCCGACGTTTTTACCGACACCATTACCAACCGAATTTTCTGTCAATAAATAACCCTCACGTAAGTTTTGCGACGGAATGTTGATCCGTCGCAACTTCTAAACTGTCAACCAACTTCGGCGACGGAACCATTTTTTCGGTCGGTATTTCCAACGGTTTTAAATACCGTCGGTAATAATCCGTCGCAATTCACCATTTTCCTTGTAGTGCTACTTTTAGCGACAATTTTTGTTTTCACTAAAAATACAATTTCTTGTAGTATCCAATAAAGTTTCAAGAACATTGTCACATATATTTTTCTAGATGTGCAACACATCAAGTTAATGTCAACTTCCATTATGTTTCGAATAAGGTAATTAAAAAAAATACAAACCTTTTATTCTAAGGATTATCACTTAACCTTTTTTGCCTTTTTGCCTTCCTAAACACATTATGATATTTATTAATAAGCTTTAACATATTGAATCGTGATAAAGGAATTGGTGATGGTTTCGATTCCATGTATATCTCTATTGAATGATCTCTTATCGCACCTCCAAAGCTGATTTCTATCCAAAAATTTGTGATGATTGAGATAACAAGTCTTCCTACTATTCTTTAAATATTGAGAGCAAGTTTCATAATGAAAATTAGGACATGCTAACTTTCTATTTGTACTTCATCCATATAATATTGCATATCCTTAAAAGTCACCTACTGCATATAATAAGGTTACACTCATCTTAAATGATTGATTAATTAAAGCATCATATGTCTTTACCCCAAACTTCTATAACTCTGCTAGCTCTTTAATAAGTGGTTACAGAAAAATATCAATATCCTTTTCAAGAGAAGTCAAATTAAGTATAATTTAAGATAATATTGAATTTTTAAATTATCATTTCATTTTATGAATTCAGTTAATTTTAGAAACATGTAAATATGTTGTAGCCTCAATTTTATCAAAAATATCTAAACACCTTGGTTATAATTTGCCTCACTTTTAAGGTTGTATAATCATCTCCATTATTATTATCATTTTTATCTTAAAAATCGTTGCATTATATTAATTTATGCGACACATTTTATAACTCTTACAAGTTTGTTATTGGTTAAATTTATTTTTTCACCAAAATGACCAAATACTGATACCTAGACTTTTAATCTTTTTAGACATACAATATACTCATGTATTATTAACACATAATTAAGTATCCTAAACTCTTTAATGTTAAAAATATGACTCATAATTATTCATATACTCAAACTTTTAATTCTAGCACATTCATCTTTATTTTGACACTTAGTTTATTATTATCTCTTCATGCATTGTCTGTTTACTAATGCATTTGTCAGGAGGGCTTCGGGAGAAGTTGCAGATGAGTTGAGAATCATTTCCATGATGGAAATTCAGCGTTGCTTCACAAGTGCCTTTGTGTTAGAATAAGAGTCAATTTCCAACATACTCAAATTAACCAGAGGAACCAGGTCAACTCAGTGTTTCAAGATATGGTTTAAGATAACATTCAATTCAAAGCATTGGACACACAAACTGAAATTGCTTGCCATATTCTTATAGTTGTCGGTCGTCAAAGAATGCACTACTAAGCCCTTTGGAACATCCCATCCACTAAAAAGTTGTGAAGCTTTATCTGATGCTGCTGATAACGGCATTTTGTATACCTTGCTGACTTAGTGTACTATGAAGATCTCAGCTGTGCGGGCGGACGATCAAACGTTTTCTTTTACCAAAAATCGCATTCGGGTCTAGCCTGGAACTGGTTCTGCAGAATGTAGTTTGGTGACCAATCGTACATCCACTTGTTGAAAGCATAGTGGACATCTATATTTCTTCCTCATTCTACCTACCTTGTACTCTTTGTTTCCTTAATTAGTATAGCTTGTTAGAGCTTGTTATTTATGTGTTTATCAATTGAAATGTTTTAGATTTGAGTAGTGAGTGTTTAGTTTATCATTTTGATAATTTAAATGATAACAAGTTGAAAGTGTTAATAAATATTAATTAGATTGAATTCAAAATTTAATTATAGATTTTTAATTCGTTAAATAATTTATTTAAATTACATAATTTATGAACTATTACATAAAAAATACTCTTCATTCTTTTTCTATAATTAGATCTGACTTGTGATCCAACTTCATTCATCTTACTCTTCATTTAGTGAGGTCCCCCTCAAGTTCTTTAGGCTTGCTTGCACTAGCAGAGACAAGGATTTTTTTTTCTGGCTGACTATGATGCCAATTGTAGGTCTTTGTGCTCTCTGACTGGCCATCAAATTTGCTGATCATGCAATGGAGTTGCAACCAGAAGTGTAGAACATCATCCATACACGTATATGTACTTCACAGGACGTACTCTAGGCAGGTAATCAACACATAGAATAGCACAGTCACATCGCAAAGACGCTCAAGTTGGTAAATGACAGATCCTGGAAGGGAAGGTTGGTAAGAGACGTTGGTCTAATAAAAGGTTGCAGTTTGTTTCTTATGCGTCTCCTCCTCACATTAACGAAAACAATTGGCAAAACATTACAGTTCGAGAAATTTGTGTTACGTATGGTACAAAATGAGTTGCCGGAAACTATAGGGGGGTTGTTAGGCAGCTTGGATTGCCCCTCGTCAACAACACTCAAAGAGCCCTCTAACCTCAGGCAAGGAAAGCACCATCCGGGTACTACATGGTTACCAATAAACTAACAATTTGATTTGTAAGTAACAACTTCCATATCAGTGACAGAGATGCGGTCACAATAAATCTAGTTTAGTAAACATCAAAATCAACATTGGATACCAAAATTAAGAAGGAAACGTGGACAGATGATGTTTACTGAAAAAGGTTGTGAGGCTGTCACCGTTTATATCAGTTACCAGAAAACCAATTAACGAACAGAAGATGCTTGCCTTTTTGATGCTTATGATGGAAGAAAAATCAGTTCTGGTCCTTTGGCCTACGGTCTAAATAGTTTAGTGTAGTTTCCCAAGAAATTTGGCAAACGTTCACGCCACAGGACAAAAGAGAATCCCATTTCTACTTATATGTATATTGAGATATTTTCACATTTGCATTAGGAATATATGAACATATTGCAAATGATTTGGGATCATTTAACTTGTGAAAGGAAATATGGGCAACAACAATGTGAATTTGTTGCAGATTTTGTTATGCAAATTCAAGATTCAGTGAAATGAATAATTACCAACTAACGAATTCAGTAAATGTCCCTACACATTCATTCTTTTGTTTTCTTGAATACCGACTTACTTTCATATGAGATATCTTTCATGGTTGCATAATTTAAGAAGCTAGTAGTCCAACTACGACCTTATTTCACTACCATTATGCAACTTCCTGAATCATGACTAACACTCCATAAGTCACCACCCCTCCATTAATCTTCGGCCTAAAGTTTAGCTCGGATTAGTTGGATTAGCCTCTAGTCAACAATTTCTGCTTCCTATATAGAGATGGTCACATTCGAGGGCATGCAGCTCAAGCCTGTACACCTTTTGACATCAAAGGTCGAACTCATCCAGGTTTAGTTGCTTTGCTGCTTAGTAAATCATGTCAACGACAGCAACATCAATTTGGCTTGTCCGATTCATGTCAGCTTTACGGAGTGCACTAGCATGTCTAATCGTTGCTTCTACCACCTTGTATGGTCCAGCTCCGATCAGGCATTTGATACCGTACCCTGCCTTCTCTTACACCACAGCTATACAACTTGTATCGGATGCTACACTAGGTCATTCTCTTAGAGGATGTTGGTATGCTGTATATGCCACCGTCCAAACAATCATTCCTTGCACGTTAACTTTGTGGATGGTTGGACCAAACAAGTTCACGACCGGCCTTGCAGCGGCTGCGGTGGCCATTACATCCTTCATTGTCGCGCTGCCAGACTCAACTCCTATGGTGTCCAAAAGGATTGCATTCGGGCAGATAGTGATTGTATATGTAGATGCAGTTGTTAATGGTTGTGATCAAAAGGGAGTGTTCATGTATCCAACTCATATTGCTTGTAGTACAGCTTTGGGAGCCTTAGCTTCTGTTCTGGCCATGTTGGTTCCATATCCCCGACTAGCCTACTATGAGGTAATAATCTTGCATGTTTTCTGGTATTTGTCGTCCAAAATAGTCAACTTTCTTTTTTCTGATTCACAATTTCTTTACCTTGATAGGGAAAAAAAGTAACTATGATACATAACTTTGAAAAACACTTTAAAGGAGTCTTCCCACTTCTCCAATCACACTGTTAGAATCAAATGGAAATAACATCCACCAATGAAGGCTAGCAATTCTTTATGACAGTGTTAGCAATATTAAGATGATAGAAATAATAATAGTCATAAGCAAATTGCAGAGAAGAATAGATATGCCCATTTAAGTTTGCCAACTTTTCTAATGCTTGCAGGCTAGGAGAGCATGCTATTTGTATATGGAGAATGCTTCAGAAAGATTGGAACTTTTGGTGAAGGCCTTCGTTGCTAAAGACAAGCAAGCTGCGACTGACCTGATTTCTCAAGCAAAGTTGCTCACTCAAACAGGTGTTAGACATCTTCAAGACGTAATAGATTGCCAAGTGAGTTCAAATTCGCGTATTTTCTTGTTCAGTTCCAATTGCACTAGTTCTGCAATCTAATTTGTTACTTTGGAATGTGCAGAGTAGTTTGATGTGGGAACTATGCAACAGTAAGTTGACTAATCCCGGTGAAAACTTGGAAAACATAGAAACCAAATTAAGAGGACTAGAAATAGCTCTGAGTTGCCAATCGTTTCCAGTTGGAATGAACGATGAAGGGCTCATGGAGGAGCTACTCAAGATGAAGAAGGACACAGGCTTAAAATTAAGTCAAGCTAAAAGCTTTGGACCTTTCTGCTTAGAAACAACTCCTGACACAACAGAGACATCCTCAAAAACTTTCCTGAGGACCCCCAAGACCAATGCCAGGACCCTGCATGACCTGTCAGTTTTCTTCTTCTTATACTGTATCCAGCATCTTCAAAGTGATTCACCCATTGGTACATGTCCCGAGCCCATTTCAGAGAATTCAGGGAAGGTGAATACCCATGAAGCTAAAGATCAAACCAAGCGCAGGATTGTGAAGACTTGGAATAGTCTGGTCCAACAGGGAAGTGGGGAAAGATGGACATTTGCATTTAAGTGTTCACTTTCTCTGGGTTTTGCGGTTTTATTAGGGTTGATGTTTGAGAAAGATCAAGGGTATTGGTCAGGACTCACTACTGCTATCTGCTTTGTTAACGGAAGACAAGCATTGTTTTCAGTTGCAAATGCTTGTGTACAAGGAACTGCACTTGGATCAATCTATGGAATCATATGTTGCTTCGTTTTCCAGCACTTCATGGACTTAAAAATTCTACCTCTTCTCCCTTGGATTATCCTCACCAGTTTCCTGAGGCACAGTAAGATGTACGGTAAAGCCGGTGGTACTGCAGCTGCTACAGGTGCTTTCTACATCTTGGGCAGGACGAATTATGGGGAACCTAGCGAGTTTGCTATTGCAAGACTCACGGAAGTTAGCATAGGATTGATTTGCTTCATCATGCTAGAGGTTGCATCGCAGCCAGTGAGAGCAGCAACTATTGCCAAAACTGGACTTGCACGGAGCCTGGGGGCTCTTCAGATTTGCGTGGAAGATATTTCAGTATGTGGTGGCCAAAAGATGATCCAGTTCAGAGATAGACAAAAGATGCTGAAATGGCATGTCAATAACTTGGAAAGATTCATTGCTGACGCTGAGTTGGAACCCAACTTCTGGTTCGTACCATTCAACGGTGCTTCTTATAAGAAACTTCTCGGTTCGTTACGAAAGATGACGGACCTCTTGCTATTTACAGCCTATGAAATTGAAAACATTCTGGCAGAATCAGAGAGACTGGGAGTGGACAAGAAGAAACTAGGAGAAACCTTGAATGGCGATTTAGATCATTTCAGGCGTAAAGTTGTCTCTTCACTGGAATCCTTTGAAGAGGTAATTCTGACGAAAGTAAAATCCATTTCAGAACCTGAAGATAAGTTGCAAATGGAAAAGGTACATTATGATGTGGAGGCAGGGAAATCACAGCATGAAGATAGATCCAGGTTGGGTCCATACGAAGAAGAAGTCGAAGAGATTGTAGAATCTTTTCTCCAACACTCGATGGAAGTCTTTAAGGAGCTTGACAACTGCAAAGCTGAGCAGAAGTCTGAAAATCAGATGACACTTTGCTTGACTAGCCTGGCGTTCTGCATTGATAGGGTGATTAAGGAAACGATAGAGATTGAGAAAGAACTGAAGAATCTAATTATATGGGAGGATCCTTCAAAGGCATATTCACAAGGGCAGCACAGCATGTGACTCAATATTGTGAATCCCGATCAATTTTGTGATAGAAATTTATGGATTGATTTACGTGGACATTGTAAAACAAGCCTGAATCCATATCTTTGGAACGTTCTTGCAAAAACTTTAGTTCCTCTCTTCCTTTTTGTATCTTTGTTACTGGTTTCTCCAATGGTTAAGTTAACCATCTTTTATGATTTTCTAACATATACAAAAATCATCCGAACAACATGTCTTTTGGGTTAAGTTTAAGGTGGGAGGAAAAGGGTCTGGGACCCATTTGAGCCCAACTCTTTGAGACAACCATGATCTTGGGTTCTTTCCAATAGACTCAAATCCATAACTCACAACGGCCACAAAATATCTTACATTCTCCCACTTGCTCTATGAGTCAACTTGATGGTTCAATAATAAAACGGTAAGTACACACAATACATTAAATCGATTAAATCATCCTGAAGTGAATTAAGACGATTGGATCATGGCAGGCACAAGTTATATACAACATGATTCCTTCCATGTATCATATAATCATCTCAAGTCATATAACGTTAAGTGGGTAATTCTATAATCGTTATCTCACAGAAACAATGATTGTATACGACATAATTTAGATATCAAGTAAGTGAGCAAAACAAAATGTAACAATAATGGAATTCACAAGTGTCATGACAATTCGAGCAAAACAATGATATGTATATATACACATTAGACTTCTATGCTAACAAGGACTTATCCATAATGCCCATCCGTTCAATATGAGTAACAAATGTTTTGGGTGGTAAACTTTTAGTTAACAGATCTGCTATCATTAGATATGTACCAATATGCTCAATTGATACTTTATGTTTGTGTATTTCTTCTTTCACAGACAAGTATTTCAAATCCATGTGTTTGGCACCCTTTGAATACTTGTCATTCTTATAGAAGAAAACGGCTGTGAAATTATCACAATAAATTCTTAAAGGTCTATGAATATTGTCGACAATACTAAGACCTAAGATAAAGTTCCGCAACCACAATCCACAAACCGTGACCTCAAAACATGCCACAAATTCAGCCTCCATAGTGGAAGTAGCAATGGCGGACTGCTTTTCACTTTTTCACGAAACTGCTCCTCTAGCTAATAGGAACATACAACCAAATGTAGATTTCCGTGAGTCCACACAACTGGCATAGTCTGAATCTATGTAACCTATCACTTCGAGATTGGTTGATTTTGATTTTCTATATGTGAGCATATAGTTCTTAGTGCCTTGTAAATATCTAAGGACTTTCTTTGCATCTTTCCAGTGGTTCATTCCAGAATTGCTTTGATATCGGCCTAGCATTCCAATAGCAAAACTGATCTTTGGTCGAGTGCATGTTTGAGCATACATTAAGCTCCCAACTACTGACGCATACGGAATAGACTTCATTTCTATATATTTCAAATTATTTTATGGACATTGCATTTGACTAAATGTGTCCCCTTTCTAGATTGGAACTATCTCTGCTGAGCACTTTTTTATTTTAAATCTTTCTAATATTTTATCGATATATCCTTTCTAAGACAATCCTAACAATCCTTGTGATCTATTATGGAATAGCTCTATTCCTATCACATAGGATGTCTTACCCATATCTTTCATTTCGAAATTATTAGAAAGAAACGTTTTTTACATTATGTAACAAAACCATATTATTCGCAGCAAGAAGGACGTCAACTTATAGGACTAAAATAATGAATTTACTCCCACTAATTTTCATATAGATACACCAATCAACAATGTTTTCTACAAAACCGTAAGACTTAATGGTATCATTAAATTTAAGATACTATTTTCGGAAAGCCTGTTTCAGTCCATATATTGACTTCTTTAATTTACATACTAATCGTTCCTTTCTTGTGGTCACAAAATCTTCCGGTTGATCCATATAAACTTCTTCTTCCAAGCCACCATTTAGAAAAGCGAACTTACCATCCATTTGGTAAAACTCTAAATCATAATAAGCCACCAGAGCCATTACAATTCTTAAAGAGTCCTTCTTTGAAACTGGAGAGAAGGTCTCTTTATAGTCATTACCATCTTTTTTAGTGCAACCTTTGGCAACAAGTCTGGCTTTATATCTTTCAATATTACTTTATGAGTCGCGTTTGGTCTTAAAGACCCATTTACAGCCCACTTGCTTTGTACCTTCCAACAACTTAACTAATTCCCAAACTTTGTGGTCATCCATTAATTTCAACTCTTCTTTCAAAGCATTAAACCATTTTTTAGAATTGTTACATTCCATTGCTTTTTTGAACGTGCCTGGATCTTTATCAATGCTCAAGTCACATTCATGTTCAAGTGAGTAAATTTCATAGTCACTTGAAATAGCTGATCTTCTCTGCCTTATAGACCTTCATAATGCTACGTCTTGTGACATTACTTAATCATTTGTAACTTGATCACCATTAGCTGGTTCGTCATTAATATGTTCAATTTGTGGAGTTGGAGCATTAATTTTTTGTTCCGGTATGTTGCGTATCAGTAACGCAACAAGAGGAATAACAACCAGTGGGATCACGTTTGATGTGGTAGTGTCTACTCTACTCGATTAATATCCACTTTTCGTGGTTCTCCACTCCCATTGATTTGACCAATTTCAATGAACCGAGCATTACCAAAATAAACTATTCTCGTACTATGTTTATGACAATAAAATCTGTACTCCTTTGATTTTTCAGGATAGCCAATGAAAAAAACTATAGTTCTTGCGTCAAGTTTCTTTTCATGTGGATTATACAACCTTACTTATGCCGAACAACCCCAAATGTGAAGGTGTCGTAAACTAGGTTTCCTTCCTGTCCACAGTTTATAAGATGTCTTAGGAATTGCTTTACTAGGAATCCTATTAAGCAGATACGCAGTGGTCTTTAATGCATGCATCCACAATGATAACGGTATAGAACTATAACTTAACATACTCCTAACTATATCTATAAGAGTGCGATTTCGCCTTTCGACTACACCATTTTGTTGTGGTGTACTATATATTGTGTATTACACAAATATGCCTCAACTTACAAGAAACTTTGCAAATGGACTTGGACATTGTCCACATTCATCGGCTTTTCCATAATATTCGCCACCTCCATCGAATCTCACTATCTTTACTTTGCTATCTAGTTGTCTCATTCTAACTTATTAACGAACACCTCTAGGATGTCCACAGATTGAGATTTTTCATGCGGTAAATAAATATAACCATATCGTGAGAAGTTCTCAATAAAGATAATGAAATCTTTTTCACCGCCCCAAGAAGAAACGTCGAAAGGACCACAGAAGTCAATGTGTATTAATTCCAGTAATTCGTTACTTCTTGTGGTTGGATGCTTTGATATATGTTTGGTTTGCTTGCCTATAATGCAATCCACACATATATCCCAGTCAACAAAATCTAATGGAGGTAAGATGTCATTTTTAACTAACCTTTGTATCCTTTCCTTGGATATATGACCTAATCTTTTATGCCACAAAAAAGTAGAACATTCATTTTGTGCACTACGTTTACTTCCTATAATATAGTCAACATGAAACAGAGATGCAACAAAATCAGCATCAAGATTGAAACAATATAAACAATCAATTAAGGTACCAAACTATAATAGTACTTATGTTTATACAATGAAAAAATATCGTTTTCAATCTTAAATTGAAATACTATATCATCTAATTTTGCAACAGAAACTAAATTCCTAGCACATTCAGGAACATGAAGACACTTTTCTAGATCTGGGTAACACTCAGTGCCCAAGATCAATCTGTACGTCCTAATGCCCTCTATCTATGCCTTCATTCTGTCCCCCATATATAAGAACTTTTCAGTTCCGTTTATGGTTTGGATTGAAAGAAATCCCTGTTTAACATGTGACACATGAGTAGCTGCACCAGAATTTAACAACCAGGTATTATTAGGCACTTCAATAAGATTTGATTCAAAACATACTAAGATATAGTATGTACCTTTCTTTTCGAACCAAGCCTTTCTTTTAGGACAATCTTTCTTGAAGTGACCAGGCTTCTTGTAGAAGTGACACCTCTTATCTTTATTAATTCGACCCTTATTAACTTTGTTGAGAGCTTTGTCCTTACACTACAACAAAAATGACATATGGTAACAGGTGATAAGTGTTATTAAATATGAATGGTAACACTAATAAGTATGCTATGATAGCCCATGTTACTAAAGATATGATGCTTTAGTAACAATTTTGACATGTTATTGTCAAGTTTAATATGACATTTATTGATAGCTAC
>JAOTBA010000004.1:26634030-26653171 GCA_025629845.1 Erythroxylum squamatum | reverse complement strand
TCGGAAATTCGTTCGATTCGATATATGATTTAGCCGTATTCCGATACCTTCGCTACGTTCTTTGTTTTCCGTTTTCGTTTTCCGGTTGGGATCCGGTTCCCGGATCGGGTCCCAACAGTCACTAAACCCTATTCTTATATATTACACTCTGTATAATATATAAATTCTATATAACAGTATAGAATTTATATATAATAAATAGAGAATTATGATTAAATAGAATTTTATGATAACTAAAATATGAGAAAATTTATCTATTATCTATACATTCATAAATCATTATAATTATTATTATATTGATTACCATATAAGATTATATTAAAAAATAATTGTAATATAGTTAAAAATGGAAAAATAAATTTAGCTAACAATAATGTTATTTCAAAAATTTATAAAACTAAAAACATAAATTAATTAAAATTACATAGATTTATACTTTTTATTTACATAAAATTTGTTAAATATATAAATATATGTGATACTATTTGGCCAAGTTTCACTGAATTTGTCACCAAATGTTAGCCTTATGGTGACGTTTCACTGAATTCATCACCAAATGTTAGCCCTTTGGCGAGGTTTCTCTGTATTCGTCACCAAATGTTAATCTTTTGGCTATGTTTCTATTAATTCATTGCCAATGGTCTCCATTTGGTGACGTTGTCTGAAATCGTCTCCAAATGTTTGCCATACTCTTCAAATATTAGCGAAGACGATGACACCTATTCAACAACAAAAGATGTCGTTTTCCTTTCTAGTTTAAATCCAAAGACGAAGCCATCTTTGTCTTCGACTCTTCATCGTTTTCATCCATTCTCCCTTTGGTTTTTGCGTTGAGGAAACCTCACATGTGGTCAATCTTTGTTGTATGTTATGGTCGTCTTTGGTTGTCCGTCAATCTAGGTAAGTCGTCCACCTTATGTACTATTTTTCTGTTCTCCTTTCATTCTCTAGGTTGTTGTGTTATGCTTTTCTATTTTCCTTGTCCCTTTGGTTTTTGTGATATGGCTTTAGTTGTCTATGTAAATTTCCACTACTCTGCTTCATTGTGACATAATGTGTTGATGGTGGTCTATAATGGGTTCATTGTCTGTGTTTTTGTTGTTAGGAATGAGTCTTTTTATCCTATCAAATGTTTGATGAAAGTTTTATTAGAGACTTATAAAGTTGTGATTTCTAATGTATGCATTTGCTTCCAATTATGGTTGCATTTTAATGTTGATTCTTTATGCTCAACCATAGTTAGAGCTCCTTTACAATTGTAAAGGCATCGGCTGCCTTTTAGCTTCTGCATTATCAATTAAGGGTCTTAAGAAACTGTTATAGTGATTGGTTGCTTTGCTAGTGAAACTAGCCAATGAATAGGATTAGCGCTTATAATGAATCAAACTAATGCTAGTGTGCTCTAAAAGAAAGTTTCAATTACCAGAGAAATGAATCAAAATACAAAAAATCAAAAGGTGACTTCTCATCCAAATGCTGGTTATCTCCATACTAGGAAGGGCAATTCATGCATATGCCAAATCCATATTTGCAGATTTTTCCCACTTCTAAACTTACTAAGTGAAATCCATATTCAATTCAAATCTCATGTAAACAATTTTGCACCTCTAAAAATAATGTCCATAGTTTGCATTATCCTAACATACGTATGTTTTATATTTTTGTATACCAAAAAATAAAAACAACATATATTGGTGCTTAATTTTTTTATTAAACTTCATTAATTTAATCATTCACCATAATAAAATAAAAAACTACTAGTTTCGCTTGTTGGAGTATTAATATATTCCTCGTAAAAAAGTAAGACACTACTTACTATGAAAAAAATCCTAGTTTGAGTTATTGTACGGTAAGATGCCTGCGTATCATCATATTAAAGTGGTTGTAGTATGTCTAGCTAATTGTTACTTTTCTTATGAAAGTGACTATAGAGAGAGTTTTACTAATTGTGCATATTATATGTTTTATTATTGTATTGATTTATCATTATGTTTAGTTTTATTGATTTCATTGTTTGTTTGAATTAAAACTTAGTACGTCAACTTGTAGTGATTATCATTATGCCATTTAGAACTTAATCGCATTTTGTAATAGATTACTTTACTCTTAATTGTATAGCAACATGGTCAAAAATTGGATGTCTAATCGGAAATAGTCCACTGAATACTTAAAAGGGGTTAAGAGTTTTATGCAATTTGTAAAATATCAAATGGTGTAGAATGTTGCATTCGTTGTCCATGCATAGATTGCTTAAATATGAACATTCAAAGTCACGATATGGTATATAACCACTTGCTAATCTGAGACATAGATAAATTCTCCATGGATTTATCATATTGAACATTCAAAATTAAGTGGTAGTAGAAGTTTTGATACATATGTTGATGGTAGTAACAATAATGATATAGAAGATTGTGATATTAATGACAATGGTGATAATGAGATCGGAGAGATGTTAGAGGATTGTAGGAATTATATGGAGACTATGAATGACACTGGTTTACCTAACATAATTAGTAAATATATATTTGAGCATAGTTGAGTTATGTTAATATGGATTGTTGATGATTGAATGTATGTTTGTAATGATGATAGGATGTATTGTAATGTTAAAAAAAATTATGTTTGTTTTTAAAGATATCTAATATAATGGCACCTGATAGTAACAAAGAGAAGAAGGTGGCAGACATCAAAATTGTTCCTAGCCAATAATAACCGGATCAATCAATTCCTAGCCAACAACAACATATGACCTCATCCACCAATGAAGCAAATCAGCAACAACCTCATTCTTCCTTAACCAATAATGTATCAACTAGTACTGAGGGATCTGCAAGTTTGTTAATCTTTAATACCTACAAATAGACTTATGCAATAAATATTTTCTTATCATTATTCATTTGTTGTCAGGTTCTAATGTCAACATCAAAAAAAGAAGTAAAGTTTGTGAGTTGTAACGAATGAATGTTGTAATGAACAATAAGTTGTCAATACATATTGATACTTCGTAAGTTTATCTTCTAGACAAGATCCAATTAGCAAAATTGTCAACTGAGTTGAGGATAATTGTGAGAACACAATTAGCTTGCCTGAAGCATAGTAAGGACTTGAAAGAAGACAACTTGCTCGAAAATGCATTAGATAAAGTTTCGGTAAATTTTCAATTTATTTAATTATATGCAATTTAGTTTCACTTATTTTAATATTAATTATATTTTTACTTATTATTCATAAATGAAATTGAATATTGTCAATATCGACAACCCTGATGTTTCAAATTGTGTCACTTTATTGTTGAAACAAAGGATTAGGGATCATCATTATAGGCTACATCAGTATTACAAATCTTTTCCTTTTGATGCGGAGGCAAGAAGACATGTTCTAGAATGGATGTCTCCAGAAAATTGGAATAATTTATGTGATTATTGGGCCTCTCCCAAAGTTCAAGTTTGTTTTCTTTCCCTTCACCCTTGCTTACATTAATCTTGTTAGATGATTTTATGATTATCTCTTTTTTTTCGTTATTTAGGAAAAATTGAGAAGGCCAAGGTGAACAAAGGAAAAATGAAAACTCTTCACAACGAAGGCTCCAAATCATTTATTATTGTGCGAAATGATATGTAAGATCTTTGTTTACAAGTTGTAATTATATCAATAAACACTACATTATTTATTATACATTGTATTTTTTTATAAAACAAAGTGAGAATGAACTACAGGAAGGTCAAAGGTTAATGTTAGAAGAAGTGCAAAATAACTATATAAGTATAAAAATTTTATTTAAATTTTATGTTTATTTATTTATTTAGTACTAACTAATAATATTTACATTGAATATTGGTTTTATTTTTTTAATTTTAGAATAAGATGCAAGAGTTGCTGCATCAATATCTCAGGGGAATGAGGCAAATGTAGAAGACATTTACAATTCCGTGCTTGGTACACGATCCATATATATCAAAAGTCTTGGGTTCGACCTTAAGCCAAATATTTTATCCTCATCAAGATCAACATACGTTTAACATCTTGAAGAGGAAAACAAGTCGCTCAAGGTTAAATTACAACTTACTGAAAAACAAAAGTTGGCTAAGCATGAAAAGTACCTCAAAAAATTACTTGGCCTGGATTATAAAAGCAATGAAGATGAAGATGAATGGTATTAATTACATCTCTTACACTTTTTTCTTTTAATTCCTATTTTATTATAATTTAAATTTAATACTTTTTCTCGGACTACAAATTTGAAGAAAATGCAACGTGGCTGAGTGATTTGTATTATATCCTATAAACTAATCTCTGTATTTATTATTTTGTACATAAGTATTGTTGAATTTGTAATTAAAATCTTGTACATGAACAAATTTAATGATATTTTATTTTTTATATAAAATCCTTTAAATTATCAATTATTTTTATATTATTTTTGTATAATAAATTAACAAAAAAATCTAAATATTATATACAATAATATGGATTAAAAATATAACAAATAATTATAATTCAACATGGTATAACATTTCCTTAAAATGCATATTAAAATTTTGATTTCATTTTACAAAACGTAGCTAAACACATTTAGCTACGTTTTCAAAAACATAGATAAACCTTTTTGGTTACGTTTTTAGAAATGTAGTTAAAAACATTTGACTACATTTTCAGAAACGTAGCTAAAAATATTTTGCGTTTTTGAAATTGTGGCTAAAAATTTCTGGCTACTTTTCAAAAAACGTAACTAATAGTAAAGTAGCCAAAAGTTTTTAACTATGAAAACTAAGTGTATTCAAAAGGTACTGACAACGATTGCTCAAAACATTGCTAATAGTTTTCGCTATGAAAATAAGCGTAGGCAAAAACTATTAGCGTCAATTAGCAAAAAATGTTGCTTATAATTTTCAGCTACGAGATTTGGTGACGTTTTCGATAACAATTATTAACAACAATTTTGAAACTTTTAGCTACAATTTGTTTGACCAATTATCCTTTTTGTTGTAGTGCATGTGGAAATTGACACCTCTTCCTCACTGTTGAGAATAAACATCTAATGCGATGCATCAAATTTGCAAGTTAGACTGAATAATCAGATATTAATATTATTAAATTATTTCCAACATTTTGGTATCTAAAACTTTTACGAGAATAAAATACTAATGAATGTCCGACATTTGGCATGAAACTTTTTGAGAGAATAAAAAATGGAAGCATGGCACCAGACCATAGAGGTCAGCTTTTCTGGGGCATACTAAAATGAACATAAATGATGAATTGTTCTTTTATAAAGTGGAGTTAATTGTAAAAAGAATTCTTAACTTTCTCTAATTTTATAATCCTAACCCAAATTTAAAAAAATGACACTAAAATATTCAATTTTCTATTGTTAACAAAAATAATTCAATGTTAAGTTCTTGGTTAATGTAAATAATGTGATGAACCATATCAAATCAGTATTTTTACCATGTGATCGTCATATATTGTATTTTTGTCACATATAAATTTTATTATTTTAAAAACAAAAATATTTATTGTACGTTTTAAATATTTTAAACTTATTAAATAATAACATTTATACTTGAAAAATACAATATGTGGCAGAAAATACTAATCCATTCATATTAACGGAAAAAAAATCTAAACTTTATTCAACTTTCTATTTTTAACAAAAATAGTTAGACGTTAACGTGATAAATTATATCAAATTAGTATTTTTACTACGTGACTGTCATATGCTATATTTTTTCATATATGAATGTTATTATTTAAAAATTAAAATATTTATTTTAGGATTTTTATTTTTAATTTATTAAATAATAACATATATACGTGATAAAAATATAATATGTAGCAGAAAATACTAATCCACTTACATTAACAAAAAACTTAACGTAGTTAATATTTTTGCTAAAATTTGAAAAATGAAATATTTTATTACTATATTTTAAAGTTGAGACTAATATTATAAATTTGAGTAAATTTTGAGATTTTTTATAATTATCTTATAAATTATATTTTGATATTTTATCCATCAAGATCTTATAAAGATCAGCAATATGATCATTAATAGAAAAAAAACTAGCACTGAAGACTGTTGTAAAGCATGAGGCAGCGTTAGATATATTGAGAGATTCGTTCCACTTTTTTCATATTGCTAACACTTAACTTACAAAATTAATACAGACAAATGGCAGAGAAGATTTGTTCTTCCTGTTGAAAGATTTTATTCCGTAACATCTCCCACGAAGAATCAATCAGACAGGAATAGATTATTTTACGGTCTTTAAATAACACACTTTCAGAATCATGAATTGAGGACCACATGATTGGCATGATTTCACACTAACTTCACTGATAAGAGTATCAATGACCTCTAATTTCACATTAATCATATGAAAGTTGCCTGCAATTAAAGGAGATTGGTGTGATGTCTCAAAAAAACATTATATCTGAAGACACATCTAGTGTGGGTAAGAACAAGAAGGTTTTGTTTTTTGTTTTAACAAGATCGTTATTGAAGCAATCATGGTGATGGATTCTTTCCAATGTTTGTGGTGAATTAGGTGTAAATGTCTCTGTTGAGTTTTGGCTCTTTTGTTTGCCTCATATTGGTTGAGGAAAACAATTGAGACAAGGCTCTTGCTTATATAAAGAGATTACTATCTCTTTGGTTAATATACCAATACAAAGTCAAAGATTTATATGACAAATTTGACTCTAGTTAAATTCCTCTTTTAGGTGAGAGTTGGAGAGTTTGTTTTAGGTATTTCTTTGTGGGTGTGTTGATGTATTGGAGGATTGGTTGAGAGGAAAAATTGTGTGATTATAAGGATTTTTCACATAGTAGATTTTCTTCTCGTTGCCCGTGATTTTTTCTCCGGTTTGAAAGTTTCCAGGTAAATTCTCTTATGTTATTATTATTTCTCCATTTTCTGATATTTTTATCTATAAAATATCCTTAGATGTGAGTTTGGAAGGTCTAAATTCTCAACAGTCTCCAACAAAAACCAGACATGCATTATCCAAATTGAATAAATAACATAATCTATAAAGTAACCATATACCTCTGATAATCACTTCCACTTTGGTTTCGATCTATATAGTTTGTGTACGACACTTGTTGAGAATGATGCGACCCAAAAGTGTTCTACTTATCATTTAGACTCGCAATTTCCAATTTTCAACGAATCTTTTGGGATATTTTTAATTTAAAAAATCTTCATTGGTTCCCAAAAAATATGAATGTGATTGTCAATTGTCTTTAAGAAGGATTTTTTATTTTTCACTAAAGCAGAAGGAATCATTTATCAAATGACGACTATAGAGGAATATCAATACTGATGGCACTATCCGAATTTTACTTTTCCAAAAGAAGCCACTCTCTTGATTTTGATGTTGAGATGAAGCTTGTGCGTGAAAAAAGTTCAAAATACTTAGCATTTCAATTAAATAATGGGATTTCTGTTTAATGCAACGTTAATTAGATAAACTTATTAACTTAATATTATTGAGAAAATATCAAAAATTCAACTGTTGAAACCTTAAAAACCTTAAAATTTCAAAATTTTTAGTTCAAATTTTAATTTTTTGGTTCGATTTACTTTAATAGCTGTTGTTGTTAAAAATAGATTAATTTATTAATTAATTGTTAAATTTTTATTAATTAATAAATTCATATAAATTAACTATAATTAATTAATTAATTTAAATTAAACGATATTTTTTTATTAAACTTCAAATTTTTCAATAAATAAGGACAATTTCTTTCAGTTATATTTCAAAGTCTTTAATTTTATTCAATCTTTAGCCGGTTTTAAGATAATCTAATACTTGTTATATCTTTTAAACCTTTAACTTATGGTTCAGTTTTTAAAATATTACAAAATATCATTCTTTAATTTTCTATTAAAAATTTACTAATAATCATTTTTGTAAGATTGACTGAAAACTTTTTTAAATCAAATAAGTGATTCGAAATATTAAGATTTAGAATAGTAATAAATTCGATACCACTCTTCTGAAATATTTTTAAATTGAATCATATTTCGAATCATATCAAGTGGTATGATCGATTTTGAGCAGTTCTACTTCTTCACTTAGTTTATTATAACGGAAGTGCACCTCTAGACCCACCAAATTTTAAGTGCGAAAAGAGCAATTCACTCTCAGTAGGTTATAACCAGTGCATGCACTCCTGCTTGGCGAGACATTAACAGGCACTATCTTCGGTTCATCGCCTCACCTCTATATTAAGATCCCTGATCATATCACATACTTCAAGTCTGCAACTAATGATCATCATTCTGATCCATAATTGTTAAAAATAGCTAGCTAGCCAGCTAATTTCAACGGATTAAAAGCCATGAAGAGTTTTAATGTGACCAACATTAAAACATCTTCTGATGGAGCATGGCAAGGTGATAATCCTCTCAATTATGCCTTCCCATTGTTAATAGCACAAGCCACTGTAGTTCTAATCACCAGCCGCTTCATTGCTTTTCTTCTCAAGCCTCTGCGCCAGCCCAGAGTCATTGCTGAGATAGTCGTATGCTTGCTAAACCTTTTCTTTAGCTAATGTTCTTGTTAATGGAGTCTGTGATTAGTTACTTACAAATTGATATACATGTGTTTCAGGGTGGAATTTTGCTTGGACCATCGGTTCTAGGACGTCAAGAAGATTTCTTTCACTTGCTGTTTCCTTCATGGAGCACACCTATACTAGAATCTGTTGCCAGTATTGGTCTTCTCTTCTTTCTTTTCCTCGTAGGTCTCGAACTCGACTTAAGTTCGATTCTGCGAAGTGGGAAAAGAGCTGCTGGCATAGCACTTGCCGGAATCTCTCTCCCTTTCCTGTTCGGAGCAGGAGTCTCGGTCTTTCTTCGTAAAGCTGTTCATGGAGAGGAAAAGGTAGGGTATGGCCAGTACCTCATGTTTATGGGAGTCGCTCTCTCAATCACAGCTTTTCCCGTTCTCGCACGCATTTTAGCAGAACTCAAACTCTTAACCACACAAATGGGCCAAACCGCTATGGCGGCTGCTGCTTTCAACGATGTCGCTGCTTGGATTCTACTTGCTCTGGCCGTGGCCATTGCCGGAGACGCCAAGAGACCGCTGACCTCCATCTGGGTTCTCATCTCCGGGGTCGTTTTCGTAGCTTTCATGCTATTTTTCGTCCGACCAACCATGAACTGGGTTGGACGAAGGTCGCAGCACGATTTCGTTGATGAAGTATATATATGTGTTACTCTAGCCGGAGTGTTGATATCTGGCTTCATGACTGATCTTATAGGAATTCATTCCATCTTCGGTGCTTTTGTCTTTGGTCTAACAATACCTAAAGGTGGAGAATTTGCTGCGAAGCTGATCAAGAGGATTGAAGATTTTGTGTCATGCTTGCTTCTTCCACTCTATTTTGCGTCTAGTGGGCTCAAAACGGACGTGGCCAAAATCCGGGGAGCAGAGGCCTGGGGACTATTAATCCTGGTTATATCGACAGCATGTGCCGGTAAGATCTTGGGGACGTTCGTGGTGGCGATGCTGTGTATGATTCCCGCGAGAGAATCATTGGCACTTGGGGTATTGATGAACACCAAAGGCCTCGTGGAGCTTATTGTTCTGAATATTGGAAAGGAGAAGAAGGTCAGTATTCGGTGTCAGAATATGTTAATTCCTAGATATTTATATTATATTCTTTTATGAAGTTTAACTATACAGGAAGATTAGATTGGAAATCTTAGGATTAGTAGCAGCCTGAAATCAAAATAATAATAATACAATCGTAATTTTTTTAAAACTTGGTAAATATTTTTAATTCTCAAAAAATGAATATTATTTTATAAAATATTTTAATTTAGTAATAAAATTACTGATGTTCATTAAATAATATTATGTAATTAGTCCCTTTTTGAATAGTTTAGCATCATAAATAATATTGACTCAATATCATAAATTATAAATCAAATATAAACACTTTTACTAACATCCATATTTGAGATTCATACTTTTAGGAGTGGGAATCCTCTATCTACTTTTATGATGTCCATCCCTTTTGGTCGTTAGACAAGATAGGACACTCTCTAAACTCATGTCCAATGATCAAATCGATGTTATTTTTGACATGTCTAATGATCAAAACGATGTTAATTTTGGCATTAGACATAATTAGACGGAATAAAATTAGACAAAAAAATCTGAACTGGCTTTTTATAAACACAAATCTAATAATAGCTTTTATAGACTTCCACAAATTGTTTTTAACAACCAATTACATGGCTATTATTTAGTAACTTTTAGTAGTTATTATAATTAAATAAAGAAATTATAATTTTATAAAAATAATAATCTTATTATTTATAGTATTTGTGAACAATAATATTCATTGATTATTGTTTAAAAACTAAAAATATTTTATGTATTTTTATTTAATTTTTTTACTACTTAAAATTTACTTTGCGATACCAAAAATTTTATATAAATTTTTATTAAATATTAGAGGATTATTTTAACAAAAAATTGTAACTAAAATGCAAAATATGTCATATACATAACGATCAATCATACAATATTTTTTATTAAAATAACTATAAGGTAGTCTTCAAATATTTTTAAATAATAAAATATGAATTTGGTAGCTTTATCCCTTAAAATTTTATCTAACATAATGTAATGTATTCTTGGAAAAAAATATTCATTAAATTTTAGTGAAAATTAATATTATATAATAAAAATAAAATTTGTTTATTTAAGAGAGTAATGGCATAACTGTAACTATGTAATCATTCATATATTCTTATTTTGAGTGCATATGTCTCATAAAATTTTCTAATATATTAGCATTAAAAAGCTATTCAGATGAGAATATTGTACAAAATGCAACATTTTTACTTTTCATAGTGAACCAGAACATATTCTATAAGGAGTAGTCACACCATTTTATACAATTTTTAAATATTGAATCTTTGGTCATTTAAATCGTAAGTATATTTCCGCCACTTGTAGTTATTTATCATTTAATGAAAGTGATGCATTCAGTGACCAGGAATTTAAGGTTGGAGGGCCCAAATATTTAATTTTTTTAAATCTTAAGGGGCCCAGTACACAATTGAGCTCCAAATAACTCCATCCTTATGTGTATATATATCCATTAAAAAAAATATTTAATTTTTTTAAATTTTGGGGGGCCAGTGGCTCCGTCAATGGATGCATTATATCCTTTTAATTAAATGAATGTTTTATTTAATAATAATGACTGTTAATAATTGTCAAATAATATATAATTAGTTTCTTAATCTTTTATACTTTCATAAATATTAAAAAAATAACATCGTAAGTCCTTGGGACTATATCCAATTCAAATTAGAATAAAAATTGATATTAGAATTTAATCATTTAATTTTTCTTTCACTCTTACATTTATAGTAATAATTTAATTATATTTAGGATCAAAACTTGCATTTTTAATATATTATGTTCATATTTTAAATGGAAAGCAAATTAACTATAGTGTTTCATGTCACAAGCTTAGGTCCTTAACGACGAGACGTTTGCTATATTAGTGCTCATGGCACTCTTCACCACCTTCATGACAACACCAACGGTGCTGGTCATATGTAAGCCCTTACGTCGCGTTGCCTCTCAGGCTAGACGACTCAGCCATCAACAATCAGTGCCCGAAAGCTCGCAGGAGGAGTTCCAAATCCTGGCATGTGTCCACGGACCTCGAAGTGTACCGGCAATCATTAACCTCATCGAGTCAACGAGAAGCATTACCAAGCCACAGCTTAGACTTTGCGTTATGCACCTCGTCGAGCTCACCGACCGTTCCTCCTCTATAATGATGGTTCAACGAGCGCGGAGGAATGGCGTCACTTTCATTAACGGCTTCTCTCAAGGTACTTCAAAGGATAAAATAGCCGCCGCATTTCAGACGTACGCACACGTAAGCCGACTAACAGTTCACCATTCAACGGCAATCTCAGCGTTGGCGATAATGCACGAGGACATTTGCCAGGTTGCAGAAGATAAGAAGGTGGAGATGATCATCTTGCCATTCCACAAGCAGTGGATGGGAGAAGGTGATGATGCTATAGAGAATGTTGGACATGGCTGGAGAGGGGTGAATCAGAAGGTCCTTGAAACGGCACCTTGTACGGTGGCTGTACTCGTTGATAGAGGATTTGGTGGATCAGACATTGGGGGAGGAGCAACCATGACAATTACAAGGAAAAGGGTTTGTATTTTGTTCCTCGGTGGAGTTGATGATCGTGGGGCTTTGGAGCTTGGAAGTGTAATGGCAGAGCATCCAACAGTTAGTGTGACAGTCATGAGATTCCTAGTCACAGATCAGTCAGGAAGTACGGTCTCCTCTAACGGTAATAGTTTCTCTGATACCCTAGAGAAGAACAAAAGTGAAAAGGTAACACTTCAAACACTTCATCCCAGATTCTCTGTCCAGTTTTACTCTGTCTTATTCTGTTTTATGAAATCTCAGCCATTTATTTTGCGGGACCCACGTGGGTCCCATGCGGACCTTACATAAATAAATAGCTAAGATTTATTGGACACAATAAGACACCATAATATTGGACAGAGGATCTGGACTCAAACTCTTCGTAATTTCTGACGTAGACAACTGTTGTTTCTGATGGGTCTGTACGATTTTACAGGAAATGGATGAAGCAGCTCTGGAAGATTTCAAAAGAAAGTGGAATGAATCAGTGGAATACGTAGAGAAGGAAGTGAACAGCATAACAGAAGAAGTGATAACTATAGGACAGAGCAGGGATTTTGAGCTAATAGTTGTAGGGAAGGGAAGCTGCGTAGCAGATCATCAGATGGAACACTCTGAATTAGGCCTCATCGGAGACATCTTAGCTTCATCGGAACATTGCATTATACCCTCAGCTCTTGTGATCCGACAAGGCAAGCTTCCCGAGCCAACAAAACCACTGTCTCAAAATTCGCTAAGGGCAAGGAAGCCATGCGCGTTGACTCCATCATAACAGAACAAGCCACAAGACATGCTTCGCAACTACTAAAAAAAATGATATATTATTTAGGTTTTTTTTTTTTTTTTTTTACATTGCAACTTCAACTCCAAGTTTCATGTGTAGCCATATACCTCCTTTGTAATAACTCTACAAATAAGGAAATAGTAATACATGAAAGTAGACCACATCAAATCGCCGAAGTCCTTAGATTGACTTATGCTTATGTTTTGGTAGATACATTGATAAGGCAGTTTAGTTCCACATACCAAGGGTGAGTCCAGATCCCTTGTCTAATATTATGGTGTCTTATTTTGTCCAACAAATCTCAGCCATTTATTTATGTGGGGCCCACGTGGGTCCCACAGAATAAATGACTGAGATTCCATGAGGCAGAATAAGACAGAGTAAAACTGGACAGATGATCTGGTTTCACCAAGGGTAGCAGGTAATGTCTATAACTGCTCCTGGGGATTTGGACTTTAATGTAATTGTGTCTAACCAAATGAAGTTTGCTTCTAACCCAAAATGGCACAAACTACATTGACATGATTTCGTGTTTCATCTCGAGCAAATTTAGAATTCAATTTGAAGTACGAGATTTATGTGATTCAATTAAATTTTAATCATAGCCACCTTCTTATTGGGAAACTGCGGCGGGATTCGATCCTGACTACAGCGAAAAAATTATGAAACTTTTTTGTATTTTGATTTTTATAAAACCAAGATCATTTTAATTTTATAAAATGATTAATGCATAAATCATAATAAAGCATAAATCTTAATTCGTACATTATTCTGAAACTTGATCATATTTTTGTCATATCCTTCGAAATATTTCCAAAACTGATTCATTTCAACCACCGTAGTCTTATAAGTGTTTGGCCTCTAACAGTGTCTACATAACAGGTTGAGAGAACTCTTTAACTCTTACAGAGAAGGTTAAGTAAGAAGTACTAGTTTTATTGGAGTTTAAACCTATTTATAATAAGTTTTGGACAATTTTTATGAAAATGAAAAAGAATTATAATTATAGTTAAAACTATATTTACATTATAATGAATTCAATGCATTAAGCCTACTATCATATTACAATAAAACCAAAAAAAACTCCCTAAGGCAATTTAATTGTCTGTAAGAGACACAACAAGAAGAAACAACTATAGGCACCACTTATGTTTCATTTCCATGAAAAAGCTCATTCACCATCTCTTGTTTATGAGGGTCGCCTAACCCCTCTAATGTTTCACACGAAGATTACCTTATTTAGGGAAAGCCCCTAGGTATTTGGGATTTTGCTTTCTCTTTCTTACTGATTTCCTTTTTGTAGTTTTGAATTGCACAAAAAAATCTCCTAGGATGTCAGGGACTTAGGCTGTAGCTAATGGAGAATCACAATCCTCTGCTTGTTCTTCATTCTGAGAGATGTTATCCCATATCCCCGAACTTACCACATAGTCATCACTGGAGTTTATCATTGTTGTTTGTTGTGCATACTCCATCCTAGCCTTATAGGTCTTGGCAACATCATTCTCAATTTTCCCAATAGTTGTTAATATAGTCAACATGTTGGCCTAATCCATCTGACAATGTTATAAATACTGGGGGTGAAGTCATTCGCTCCACTATCTAGACTCTTCACATTGTTTGCACTGGAGTTGTGAATAGTTATATGTTCTATATGTGCAAGCTAAGCCAGAGATACCTTAGCAGCAACAATTTTAGTTATCTCAACATGTTCTAAAGAATTCTTCATCTAAGCACAATCCATCTGACAATTTCCTTGTCCTTGGGAAGTATTTGTAACAACATTTCTAGTTCTCAAACTAACTAATTGCTTACCATTATCTACGACTTAGGCCATTTTATCAGCAGGAACCCATAGGTTGACTACGCCACCATTAACAACATCCACAACACCATTAAGTACATCCACAGTAACATCACTAGTATTTTCATCCTCTGCACTATGACTGTATTAGAAACGACACCAGTAACATCAAACCTTGCACATTCAACAGTGTGGTTCTCCAACTCAATTTTCTGCAATTCCTAAGAAATAGAAAAAGTTTGCTCTAGTTCCATATCAGTCAGATCCTCAACAACATAAGGAGTTTGCTTATTAGGCTACTCCATTATATCCATATGTTGCAATTCCACTTAGCAAATGTTGGCTAAGTTCTCTAATTCCTTCTTTGCTTCCCCACAAGTTTTCTCAGATTCTACTGACCCCATTAACTCCTTATGATTGCCAATTATAAACATATGTCCTATCAGTTTCCAGAGTTTTTTCACTTCATGTGGCTTCCACGAGTAAGAGATAGTCACATTATATTGTATCAACTCTCCACTCTCATCTAATTTCCAGATTGGTAAATGGTCCAGAAGAGGAAAGTCTCTCCTCACTTCAATACAGAGCTTAGCGAAACAAACTCTATCCATTCTAACCTTATGGGCATCCATGTTTATGGGTTTGCCAAGAGAACTTGCAACGTAGCTCAACCCATCCACAATTTAGAACTCAAATGGAACATTATAAAATTGAACCCATAACAGAATTGTTTGAGTGTTACCAAAATGAAACTCTATAATTGGCCTTCATCGTTGGATGAACATAGGTTGGCTACTCACATGTCACGACCCTCTTCCAGGATATCACTAATGCTAGCCTTAGTGTTGAACTTGAAGATTAAAGAATTGTTGTCCCTGAGCACCACTTTCTCCAATCCTTTCTTCCTCCACCGAGCTATGGCCCAAGCTTGCACCACCAGAAAAGCCAGTCTCTTGTTCCATAAAATGACAACCAGTGTCGATGCTCCCATTTTGAGGAGTTACACAGGAGCTGTTAGAATGCCATCTTCATGACTTTCTGGAAATGTCTTAACTCTCCCCTTTTGTACTGAACCTATAGGAGAGATTCCTAGGCTCCAACCGAGGGTTTTCAATTAGGGGAAGGGATTTCTCATTCTGCGAAGAAAGGATGGATGGGAAATTGTTGGCGGATATGAGGGAGGTGGGTCTCCCTCAATGTCCATTCACAAGGCCTATAAAGGCCTTCTGAAGAAGGAAAAAGTAGAGGCTAAGTAAAGTTGAAGTTCTTTATATCTGGATCTGGTCACTTCAGATCTGGAAAGACAAAAAGTGGGTTTGCTCCCCCTCACACCGTTTTCACTCCCAGATGCATGCCTCTTGTTGGAGCACCTCTTGTTTTTCTTATCGATTCTAGAAATGTTGATGGTTGGGTCTTCTCTCTTCGGTGGCGGCTTAGTCTTCTTTCTTTACACTTTAGTGTTGTCTTCTCCTTGGATCATACGGTGGTGGCTATCTATAAAGTGTGAGAGATTGAGAGGTCCACCCATCTTCCTGCTCTCGACTCCCCAATGCCACTCTTCCTTTAGTTACTTCTTGCTTGGTATGACGCCACAGCTGCAAGTGAAAAGGTGTCGTTACCCTTACAAATTAACCCTACATGAATAACAAGTAGTATATGAGAGTAGGGATCATTCCCTCGAAGATTTGATAATGGAATGCTAACTATTGTCAAACTTATCAACGAAATTTCAGTAAACAAAAACAAACACAAAAACATAAATGAAACAAAAATCTAAAATCTAAAATGCAATCTAACATAAATGATTCAGTATCAAATGCAAGCTACTAACTAAACCAGAAAATATAAACAGCTAATGAAAAACAGAAATCAAAAGATAACTTGACGTGAACTGAATCATATTTGACGCAAACAAGACTCGACAAAGTCAACTAAACTAAACTCAAACCAATGCACAGATATAATTAAATTAGGGGGGGTTTGATCTCGGCAATTCAGAATTTAAAGAACACAAACTTAAAAATATTTTAAATCAAAGTTCAATAGAAATCGGAATTAAAAGGTTAGGATAAAAATAGAATTACGAAAACTTCAATTACAAAGGATTTCGCCAACGAAACCAATTAATTCATTCATCGAACTCGAGAAATTATTTGTGTTTTGTATGCGCAGAATCAAGGATGACCAACTTACTGATTTTATGGTTCTTAACTACCAAGTAAACAAATCTTCGCAAACAATCATAGGGTTCATAACTACTAATCCACCTATGTTGCGTACGAGCATTACGATAGTCGGTGTAATGATCTTGCCTTGAAAGCCTTGACAACTACTATCATTAGTTTAAGACAAAGTTCGAATTCTCTCAGAGTAGGTTTGACAACTACTATCAAGAACCTAGCTATAAATCAATTAATCTGACAACTACTACCATCAATTAATCGAATAACGTCCAAAAATTCCTTATAAAACTTAATTCCGGTTTTAAGATTTACGAGTTCAATTCATCCATTAAAGGACCAGAATTCAAACACATGTTTGCAACACACGAACACAAGAATCTATTAAGATTAAATCCTCAGGAATTAAAATTGATTCGAAGGGTACTACCCTTTATAATTGAATTAAAAGCTTAGCCACACATACCTTGTAAAATACGGTTACAACTGAATTGGTCCAAGAAACTTGCGTCTAATGGAAAAAATAGAAGAAGGACTTCTGCCAGGAATTATAGAGAACCATAAAAAGGAGGCCGATGCAGATCTAGAGATAAAAGTCGAATTTATATGAATTACAATGATGAGGTAGCTGACCTAATTCAGAGACAAACAAGGAAAACAAATTTTTTCCTAAGCAGCAATTGGCAGAGGTGGCAAAAGCTCTTCAGCATGGGCCTAACCAGCATGGAACAATATCTCAAGCTTATTGTACACAATAAAAGCACGGATAAATAAAATATTAATAAAAACACAAAAAGTGAGAAAGTTATGACTTGGTACTTTCCTGAATAATAAGATTTAAAATGTTCTGAATTTGATAAAGAGTCCATCCATAATTATGTAAAACTATCCTTGCAAAATATTTAAAAAAGGGATAAAATAAAATAAGGTAAAATAAAGTAAAACAATAAAAATAAAAATAACATTACATAAAATAAAATCGCACTACTAATGTTTTGACAAAATAAAGTAAAATAACAAAGAAATATACATAAATAATAAGATAAAAATAAAAATAAAGCATCCAGACTGTTAGTCCCTCGATGAGTCTGACATGTCCATCGTCAGAGGATCCTCGGGTCTCGGAGCCTCATACTGCTGCAGAGCTAAAGATGATGCAGCCGCTCTAGATGGTGAAGGTGGGATGGATATCTCAAGATGTCCTGCCATCTGCATTAAAACATCCTCCATCCATCTATCATGGACCTCTCGTCTCTCCATTCGCTTCGTCAGCACTGCTTGTTGGACTCAAATAGTGCATTGGACTCCTATGATTCACCTTATGCGCTTCTCTAGCCGAGTGATCTTTAGTTGGTCCTGACATCCCAGTGATTTCGACACCCTAGGAGATCCTACAGTAGCCTCCTTATGAGGTGCTTCTCCCGTCTGAGATGGCAGTAAGCCCTATCTAGGTGTGGTTACTCTGCTATATTGGGGTGATCCCCATTTGCGCCCAAAGTCGATTACTTGTCTAAAAGTCCAATCAGTCGATAGATATCTCCTATTAGTCCTTGCCTCTTGCGTACCATATGCATATTCTTCATGATGTCCAAATTTTTAGCAGACATGACATTGCACAGCCTCATCAGTGGTAACTTCCCAAAGACTCTCATCTAATGATATGAATACCGTACCGACGCTAGTACTGGATTGGGTTATAGTATGGTATTATACTGGTACCAGTCAATAACGAGTACCATTTAGGGTATTTTTTAAATTTATAAAATAGTCCCTGAATTTTTTTAAAATTTGCAAAATAGTTCATTGTCATATTGTACTGTATACTTTTTAAGTTTACATCAACCCTATCTCAAAAAATTATAATAATAAATAATAACCACAATTAATATGAAATAATAATAATTTTCAAATAGTTCACATATAAATAATAATCACAATTAATATTTAAAAAAAAGACAATCATCATCATACAAATATAAAATTAAGAATAATACAAAGTATTTAAAATATAACAATTTCATCATATAATAAACAATAATTACATTAAAATCAAATAAAAAGAACAATAAATATCCTTAACTGTTGGATCCGCACAGATTTTAACCCCCGTTGGGAGGACCTGCTCTGGATCCAGGTACCGCACAGATTTTAACCCC
>JAOTBA010000004.1:26609357-26629220 GCA_025629845.1 Erythroxylum squamatum | reverse complement strand
ACGGCAATCTCAGCGTTGGCGATAATGCACGAGGACGTTTGCCAGGTTGCAGAAGATAAGAAGGTGGAGATGATCATCTTGCCATTCCACAAGCAGTGGATGGGAGAAGGTAATGATGCTATAGAGAATGTTGGAGATGGCTGGAGAGGGGTGAATCGGGAGGTCCTTGAAACGACACCTTGTACGGTTGCTGTACTCATTGATAGAGGTTTTGGTGGATCAGACATGGGTGAAGGAGCAACCATGACAATTACAAGGAAAAGGGTTTGTATTCTGTTCCTCGGTGGAGCTGATGATCGTGGGGCTTTGGAGCTTGGAAGTCTAATGGCAGAGCATCCAACAGTTAGTGTGACAGTCATAAGGTTCCTAGTCACAGATCAGTCAGGAAGTACGGTCTCCTCTAGTAGTAACAGTCTCTCTGACTGTTACTACTAGAGAAGAACAAAAGCGAAAAGGTAAAACTTCAAACTATAATTTCTGACATAGACTACTGTTGTTTCTGATGGGATTGTACGATTTTAGCAGGGAATGGACGAGGCCAGGACGGATCTAAAAATTTATTGAGCAGAGGTAGAATTTTATTTTTAACGAAGGTAAAATTTCAATGAAAGTAAATTTTTGTATGGAAGCAAAATTTAAAATATAATTTTTTTATATGAAATTTTTTTGAAGTAATGAGAATTTTTGGGGACAGTAAGGGCAAGTGCTCCACTTGCCTCCGTCGTGGATCCGCCCCTGGACGGAGCAGCGCCGGAAAATTTCAAAAGAAAGTGGAATGAATCAGTGGAATACGTAGAGAAGTGAACAGCATAACAGAAGAAGTGAAAACTATAGGACAGAGCAGGGGTTTTGAGCTAATAGTTGTAGGGAAGGGAAGTTGCTTAGCAGACCATCAGATGGAACACTCTGAATTAGGCCTCATCGGAGACATCTTAGCTTCGTCGGAACATTGCATTATACCCTCAGCTCTTGTGATCCGATAAGGCAAGTTTCCCAAGCCAACAAGATCACAGTCTCAAAATTCGCTAAGGGCAAGGAAGCCATGCGCGTTGAATCCATCATACCAGAACAATCCACAAGAATGCTTCGCAACTATTAAAAAATGATATATTATTTAGGGTCTATTTTCTTTCATGTGTAGCCATATAACTCCTTTGTAATAACTCCACCAATAAGGAAATAGTAATACATGAGAGTAGACCATATCTAATTGACAGCCCTGAGATTGACCTGACCTAGGCTTATGTTTTGGTAGATACATTAACCAGGCAGTTTAGTTCCACATACTGAGGGTAATAGGTAACGTCTATAACTGCTCCAAGGTAACGTCTATAACTGCTCCTGGGGATTTGGAGTTAATCTCAGTTTAATGTAATTGTGCCTAACCAAACCAAGTTTACTTCAAAACCAACATGTCAGAAACAACAGCTTAATGTAGTCTGTGCCATGAAGGGGCTGACAACACTCTGTGTTTATCTCGAGAAAATTTAGAATTCAATAGGAAGAAGAGACTTAAAAGTTAAAACAGTAGTGAAATGTGATTCATTTCGGTCACTGAAAATATAAAGTAAATTTAAGTTCTCATCTCGCAATTGGGGTTTCCCAAAAGGGCAGGCAGTCCTTTTCTTACTGGACAATTTAGCCATCCCGACTCGTTAAGTTTACACATTCAGGCACTCTCAGAATTTCTCATGGAAAAGTACATAAATGTTTTGTGAATCAGAACAAGGAAAAGAAGAAAGAAAATGGGGAAAGAAGAATTTCAGAAGTTATCCAACCTTAAACAAAGTATCATTTATCAACAATAACAGGCAACCTGCAACCAGTAGCGGTTCTTTCTCGGCTATATTTGGCCTCAACTTAATACCAATCACCTTCTTTTCATCATTGCAGCCTGCCAGCCGCCCAAGTTGGTTATAACGACCAATTCTGTGTAAATTTAAGTATCCGCGAGACTGTATTTGCCAACCTGATCCAGAAAAAATGAGAAGATTTCATTAAATCAATTTTACAGCTTTTAAGTATTTAACCTCTCACACAATCCAACATCTTAGAAATTCTATTGGAATTTGGAAAATAGAGTAGTAAATCAGTCAAACAAGATTTCGGTAAACAAGGCATTGCAAGCACAAAGAAAATCACTTAAAAACTAACCTTAAAGGAAGCCTCCCCCGGTCCATGAGCTATCAGATTTCCCACTGTGACCAACAGATTTCTTATCAGGCGCACTCTGATAGAAATTGTCATCATAAGAATCATCTTTGGCATCATCCCAACCTGCCCACCCATCATCATTATGTGATGCAGCTGCCTTGTTATTATCCTTCCTGTTGTCATTGTTGTCCCAATCATCCCAAGAATTTGACCTATATGAGCCATTGTTATGCTTGCTTGATGAAGAATTTTCTCCACCAAAGGATGAGTTCCATCCTTTGTTTTCCTGCTTATTGAATTCCTGGTAATATCCATTACTATCGTTTTCATTTCGTTGAAAATCATTTTTCCAACCACCATCTTTAGCATATTCCTCAACCTTCTGTGAAGCCAGTGCCATGACGCCCTTCATGATTCCCCATGTCCTCTGTCCTATCTCTGTTGTCTTTGTTGTGACAACATTGACAGTTTCATTGACCTTATAATCATAGCCACCTTCCTTAACCTGCAACAAAGTTTTAATCATGGACCATAGTGATGCAACCACGATTGTATCAGTTTATCGTGGGTACAGAGAGATAACTATGAAAGACTTGATAATATCATCAAATTAAGTTTGTACAGAAAAACATGCATTAAAACCTCAATTCCAAAAATAAAATTAATGATTTGTCAACCATAAGACACTGTATACAAGAATAGATGTTAATACCAATCATCAAACAAAATGCCAGAATAATCAGAAAAGCTTGGCAGTGGTTAAGCTCATGACCACTGCCTTTCCAAACACATAGTAGTCAAACTGAAGGTAAAGTCCAAAAGTCGTTAGGCAGAAGAACAGCAACAAATACAACTCAAAAGGAAGGAAGGCAGCACAAAGCATACCAACCAAGAGAACCATAACTATCATGTCACAAGATTTTACAACCAGTTTTTATAGACATCCCAAATGGGGATTGATTTCTATGATGTTTTCAAAGTACTTATCCTAAATGGTTACAGTGTTTAACTATCAGCAATGATGAAAATGGTAAGAATCTCCAGAATATGAAATTCATGTGACATTGGTAGTCGGACTATGACTGATATAAGGAGGTTGTTTGGCATAAAATCCCTATGGTACATGGTTGAGAATATGGGACTGTTTGGTAGTAAAGAATTTTTGAGATAGCTTAGGTAAGTGATTGATAATGAATATCTCTACTTTGATTTTTTATGATTGATCCGAATATCGTTCACTCTGTGAGATAATGGATCTAATCCTTCCAATGAAGAAACATGTAAAGCTGTTCTATTTCAGGGAGTCCTAATAAGATAGTAGACATATATCAAAAGTACATGAAATGATATCAACACTAACCAACCCATAAATTCAACCAGAAAAATATACTGGATACAGAATTAACCAACAAGCATAGTTAACACAAATAGTCACAAGACTATACCTAGGAGCACATAATTTCGACATAGCAACCTCAATAACCTTGCATGCGTAACATAGGAAATGTTCCAAACAAAACTAACGTAAGTGGCCAAGTACAAAGCAATTGCATGAAATATATGAACTAGAGAATCAAATGTATACCTTACTAGAGATCTCCCTTGTTCCAGCTTGAACAACATTTGCAGCTGACTGAGCAGCAGATGCAGCCACCAGAGACAGCTTACCAAATCCCTACACACAAAACACAACAACATAACCTAACCCTCGAAGGACAACAAATAAACCATACCAACAAAAGAACCCAGAAAAAGTCCTCCAAATCAACACCTGAGACATAACAGAGAGCACATCCTGTTGCGAGTTATTATTATTCCTCTGAGAATTCACAGGACTCGATCCAAATCCCACGTATTTCCCACCTTGTGAGGGAGGGAGTCCTTCAGGCCTCGACTCATTCTCCGCTATTTTTCTCGCGAAAAAGCTATCTTTATTTGCCGCGGAAGCTTCAAGCTCCGATCTTGAGTATATATCCCCAGAAGACCTCGATTTTACAGAAAGCCCACCACCACCACTACGATTGTTGTTATTCCCTCTAAAATCACCAACTGATTGGTTCCTTTTAATATCATTGTTCGATCTAAACGAATCCTCATTGTCCCAATTATCCCACTCTCCGTTATTCCCAAAATTACCGTTCCTGCCACCGGCCCCAAGCGGCGGTTTCTTATTGCCGCTTCCTCCGACGTTTTCCTTAACCACCGGTGGGTCCCTCCACGAGCGACCCTCCGCTAGGGCTTGAATTCGATCGCGATAAATGCTCGCAGCGTTGGTGTTGTATTTCGTGACTATATCGGTCTCCTTGGGGATCCCGTATTGAGCCAAGAATGCGTTGAGTTTCTCGTTGCCGCCGGACTCCATCTTCTTGATCTGGATCTCAGACCACGAGTCCATGGTCACCGATCGGACGAACGAGATGTGAACACCGAGGCCTCGGTGCTTGCCGGAGCACTCCAAGCACATGAACACACCATACGAAACCGACGCCCATTGCGGGTTCTTTTGGGAGCAGTCCACGCAGATCTTGTTCCCCGGTTGCGATTGGAGATCTCGGAGCCGCCGTGACGCCGCCATCAAATCCAACCCGAATAGTCTGAATCGGATTCGTCAAAAGAGAAAAGAAAAAAAATAGGAACAAAAGACTACAAGAGAAAGACAGAGAGAGAAGGCGGGTTACCAAATAGTATTTAACTATTTATACTAGTTAATTGATAATTATGTAAGGGAGAGACTCTTGGGGGACTTCACCGACAAACCGAAAAAGTTGGGAGGGTGTGATAGCAAACGACTACGCAATCTGTCGTTTTGAGTATTGTTTTTAGGTTGGTTGTGTTTTACAAGGATTGTGGCTTCTGAACTGTTACCAAATGTTTGGAACTAGTACCCTAGTTCAGTTTTGATTGGACTAGGATTGAATTTTACTGCTTTTTATTTTTAATTGTTTTTTATTTTTTGATTTTGCTTTGAGTTGATAATTATTTCTCTTGTTTGAAAATGTTTAAAAAAAAGAGGTCAAAATAGATCGTGTGTACTGTATAGGACAAGTTTGGATTCGATTAAATAAAAGAAAATATAGAATAATGTCTTAAGATTGCATCAAACTAACTGTCTCTGTCTTTTCGTTATGTCCGAGTCCGAGTCTGACTTAACATATTCTAAATAAATTGTTTAAGAAGCTATAAACTTAAATTCAAATAAGGGAATCGAACTAATTAATTGCTAATAAACTCTTACAAAATTGTCACTTAAAGAATAAACCCTTAAAATTTAGTTTTATATTTTATTTAAAAATAATTGTATAAGTGCAAAAAATTTCAATTAATATTTATTTTTAATTGTACACTAATGTTAAGGCAACAACAACAATTATCACGGAGGGGGTGCTTAGTTCAAATGTAACAGGAATGAGAATGAATATAGTAAAGAATAAGAATGGTTATAATTATTATAATTATAATAATTGGTTAAAATGAAAGAATGATTACCATTATTATTGATAGTGGTTAGTTTGTTAAAAATATTAAGAAACAAAAGTTTGTTATTACATCAAATTTTAATATATTTTAATTTGTTATATTTAATTGCCAAAAAAAGAGAAAAATATATAATTAATTAATTATATTTTAATAAATTAATATTATTTTAATTAGTTATATTGTAATTAATTATATTACAATATAATTAATTATATTTTAATTAATTATATTATAATATTATTTTAATTAATTATATTATAATTAATTAATTATATTTAATTATAAAAAGTAAAAAAAATGAAGAGAATGACACTCAAAAATGATTGACGTTCCTCTCATTCTTGAGGGGTATGGAGCAATACCTGAAAATTAGATATCATAATATTGCCCCTGTAATAATAATATATAATCAACAACACCTTTTTCATTCCATACCCACTGAGTCATTCCTAAACTCATCAATCAAGCATCCTCTTAAAGACTCGTTAATATGTAAGATCTGAGGAAGTTCAGTAGTACGCAACCTTATTATTATTTAATAAAAAGGTTGTTTTTAACATACTCACATGAATATTATACATATGTATAATATTAATTAAAAATATAAAATAGAAAGCCAAATTTTATAAGGTTTTGATAATAAATTCCAATTTAAATTTCGATTAGTTACGTCGTCAAAACAATTATGGAATTTGTAATTTGGATCTGTCTGATTTTGCTGGGGCTGGACGCCACTGTTTGGATTCATAGGTCTGGGCGACTTTAGCTAGAGAATACCTGCAAAACAATGAAAGACACGCTGGAGGTTGATTGCCGACAGGCCCCTCCGACGCTCAAGTTAGTCTTTTTGTGAGAGTTTTGGTGGCTAGGAATAAAGAATACTAGGGTTCTAAAAGTCGTACCTTTTTCGTAATGAGGTAATGAGTTTATATAGTAAATACTTGTAGGAATTAGGTCAACGTCGAGGAACGGACCGATCGGCCCGTGTGCCGTTCTGAGTTTGAGCTTGGACCTAGCACGACCGACCCAATCATAATTATTATTTTTAAACATTATCAAATTTTGAAACAGATTATGATCGTTAATGATTATTTACAAGTAAGGAAATCCAATTTTCCGATAATTACTCTTTAGAAAAAACAGTAGCCATTTTAGTCCAAAAAAAAAAAACAGTAGCCATGGTTCAAAATCTGACGTACAGTCACATCATTAATTAAGATTGGACATTTTAAATTGCAAAATATTTTAATTATGTGAGAGTTGTGAATGGTTTCTCCATTATTTTAAAATTAATTTAATTTAATAATTTTTCTAATAAGTTTTTAAATATTTTATTAATTAATTGATCAATTTTTGTAAATTAATTATTTTATAAACTAAAATAAACTTATTACTTTTTATTTAATAATCTTTTAACTAAAATTTTAAATTTTTTATAAGTAATCATTTTTTAATTATTTTTAAAATTATTGTAATTTTATTTAATCTTTAACCAATTTTATCATATCTAATTTCGTTAGGTAAAGATATTTTTCTTTAATTATTTTTTTATTTTTTATAATTTTATTTAATCTTTAACTAATTTTGTCACGATCTAATACCGATCAAATATTTTAAAACTTAAATTATTTATCTTATTGGTTTAACTTTCGGTTCAATTTTTAAAATATTAGTTATTCCGTATAATAATTTGACTTGATACATTAATAATAACAAATACAAATGTTATAAATAAATTTTTATATGTTAATTAGTCAATAATAATATTTTTAGTTTAAACTTTACCATTAATTAAAAAAAATTGCATAAGTATATAGGAATGATAATGGACCGACCTAGTCAAATTTTTTAAAATATTTTTTAAAATTAAAAGAGTAAAACGATTTCTTTTTTTAGCTGGGCCCAAGACTAGGCTGTCATGCCTAGACCGATAGAAGGTCCAACTCTTCTAAGCAAAACCACTGAGCCTGGAAAGCCCAGGTTCAAGCCCAATTGAAAACACCGGACCAATTGCCACCCCTATAAATATCTTTTGATCATAAGATTCAAGGGTTATTATCTAAATTATAATTTTTTTGTGAATTTGTATATAATGCTTGCAATTGGCATGTCAATCTTTATTTTTTTAAGGATATAAACTTTTGTTTCTTCTTCTTTTAAACACATATACATTAAACTATATGGCATCCCTTTGAGATGGTTTTTAAAAAAAAAGTAAAGTAAAGATATTAATGAACTTAGCAATGAGCTGAATTAGGTTTACAAAAATCTTAAATATAGTTTAAAGTTTGATTAATTTTTTCCGAATCTAAGTTTGACCAAATTTCGAGCGATCTATTTATCAAAAATAAAATCGAGCGATCTAAAATTCATCTAAAATTTAAATTTGTTAGCTCAAATTTTAAAAAATGTAAATTCAATACAAAATTCAATCAATTCAAATCAACCCGTTAATTTTAAGCTCAATCTAGTCAGATGAAAGAAACTGCAAAAGCCACAGGAATTGAAGGGAGGATTCTAAACTGAGAAGAATGGGATCATGTTTGAAAACCTCAATGATAAGAAGCAAAATGTTGAATTTATATCAAAGTCAATATTCCTGAAAACATAATGTCATAATATTCATAAGCAATCCAATGCTTTCATGGCCATTCTGATCACCAAGTAAAAGCATTAAATTTGACAATCTGTGACGAGACTTTTTGTTATGCTTTACAGGCAGAGGGTGCAAATATTACGGGCCAGATCCTCTGGCCTCAAATGTGTGTACCTACCCTGGCTCCTTTTGATCCAGAGGATCTGGCCCCAATATTACAGGAACTTGCAGTTGATTCTGCTTCAAAACCCTGAATAACTTCATTTCTATAAGGAGCAAATCTTTCAGCTTTATGCAAAAAAATGGAAGCCTAGTTTGTTTCCTTTTTATATTAGAATCTTGAGCGCACCCAAATATTTTTTTTAAACCACTTTTTTTAGGGAGAAAAGAGTTAATCGATCAAAGTCTTCAATTTTTACTTAGTTTCAGTAGGGATATTTGGGAGTATTACTTGGGGCTTTGGATACCTGAAAGTAAGAGGCAAGCCACTATAAATATTTAGTTATGCATAGACATTATCTTACACGAGAGTTCAAATCAAGGAATGAACAATCACCAATTTGAAGTTGTCTTTTAAAGAACAAGTGGAAGCTTTTTCTTATGATTTTTCACGAACTTGGAGAAGAGAAACCTTTCTCTACCTGGAGAGTCAAAAACAAAAACCCAGCTACTGAGATGCATAGTACTGCGAGTAAAGTGATAACCATTGCCTGCAGTGTGATGTACGAGCTGATGAAGAACACAACTGCAATAGAAGCACTCTGCCAGACCTTGAGTTGTGCAAATGCTCCTTCCTGTTTCACGTCATAAAGTTGAAGTCACAACACTGTTTTGAGTATTTGGGGAACCAAGAAATTTACATTCTAAAGCATGCAATGACAGAAAGTTTACATCATGTCAATAGGATAAACCGGGTTATTACATAAGGTCATGAAACAGCAACCCATGTCTATGTCCGAGGATAAATCAACATGTTAAAGTTGAGAAGAGTACAAATAACAGGCAGATGACAGAGAAACATCAAGTTCATGATGAAGCAATCATGCACAAAGATGAATTATGCATTCCTGATATAAGCACACTGATTAGTACCATATCTTGCTTGAAAAGAATCCCAAGCAAAGCATTAAGCTGTGTGTTCAAGACTCCATCACCAATACCAAGCATGCCTGCCATGAGAAGAGGGTACACAACAGCCCCTACTCCACTAGTTATACTGCAACAACACAGGTAATGAAGTATAGGTGAGGAGATTGGCTTCAGCAAATTGCTGTCGGAGTTTCAGAAAAGAAACTTTTAGAACCAGAAAACTACAAAAGCAAATAAATCAAGACCTGAAACCCAGAAGAAGCCAAACATATACAATAGCCTGAAGAATAGCTCCGACAGATACTATCCAAGTGATTGAGGAAAGACCAGAGGTAAGTCCACCAGCAGTCAGTGAACACTGAAACCAAGTTCCAAAAACAAGGAGACAATTTCTTATCATTCAAACAAAAAACAAGCTCCATACCACAAAATTTGCTTTTTACAGAAGTAAGCAAGGCATGTCAAATTCCAAATCCTATACTCCATCTGAATCAAGCAATAGCACACATTCCTTTAAACTAAGCTATGCCTTATTATCTCAAATAACTTCTTTTTTGGTGATTAGTAAAATAGGTTTGGTCAATCAAGGGATGCTCCCACGACTAGGATAAACATTGCCGCTAAGACCTAGTATCCCCTGAAAAATACTAAAATAGGCATCATATAATTGAAAAAGAAATACAATCTGCCAAGAATTATAGGAAGTAACAAAATGTGTCTTTTAGAACCGATGATCAATTTCCCAATAGGATCATAAAAGAAGATTGGAGAGAATCTACCAAATCATGCATGTATAAGAAACGCACAGAACATGCATATCTCCAGAGTTGTTTACTTACTATAGCATCAAAAGCACCATAGACTGCCATTGCTCCGCCAATACCAGGTTCACCAAGTTCTGGTTTTACAACTTCCTTGGTGAATTCGGCCCTGAAATACAGAAAATGTCCAATGATGACCACGAATATTGAGTTTAAGGAATAGAAACCAATGAATTCTACTCTAACCACTGCTCATATAGTGTTTTGCTATCACAAAAAACTCAAGTTAAATATATAATTACCATACAAATGCCTGTTGTAACCCTGAATATGCAATCAAGGGGATGATCAATAACATCCGGACATCAAGCAAAGGAGTGACAACCAACTTCAATAGAGATATCAGAGAAGCATAAAAGCTGGCTGAAGAATTTGTTGGTTCCAACTCTCGTTTATTATCCCTTTTACTTAAGAAGCACATTAATATGGTACCTAGGGTCATACAGCACAGAAACACAATGAACAATAAAGTTGTTCCAGTGGTACTTCCCTCCTGCATTGAAATGAAAATATATACCATAAAGAAATTTATAAGCTTGCATGCACCTTGCAAGGGCTGTAAAATTTTTCCTCTCCAGCTTGCATTTTACTTTAATGTTTTGGTACATCGAAATAATAGGCTTCCATTACAAACGTACAAGATTTATTTAAACAATTTTGACAGGCAAAATAATTCACCCAAAATATCTACATTAATCTCATCATATGGGTTTCTTAGCTTTTGTTTATCTCTTGCAGCTAAATGCAACAAAAAAGTAATAAGCAAGACTGTGGAACTTAAAAACTCATTTGGTTCATCAAGGAAGAGATGGCATCTGCAGTTGGCAAACTGAGCATATCTTCACTAAACTAGTGCATACCTCTCCATCTTTCAGAATTGCAAGAGAGATGAGATTTCCAACAAACTGCAAAAATTTCCAGAAAAGAAAAGCTATAATGAGATATTGGGAACAAGAAGCTCGAAATTTTGACACAGTAGCAAAAAGTTTCTCATAAGAACCTGGTGGGTGGCTAACATTCCCCAAAATTCTCCATTGAAGCTACCAATTACCGTTCCCTCGTGTAAGTAGTGATCCAATGCATGACTGCATGCTGTAGATGTGAGATATGTACCCTGATATGCCATAATGATGTTAGCAGAACTGATTTACCTAGACAAATACATCACTTAAGCTGGCAACATAATAAGATAAAGGAAATCACACCTGTCCAACCCATATTATTGAGGCAGCAAAGCCAAGGTAAACAAAAGCTGGCACCATTGTATACCTGTAAAAGAATACTTCAATTACATCCCATAAAGCCAGATTGCAGATCCCAGTCCCCAGTGATAATCACCAAATTCAACCCAACAAGAGGTATCTACAATTTTAAGAGATCTGATTAACTAGCCAAAAACAAGCCACAATGTTTCAAAACCCTTTTGAAAGACAAGTGATCACTTCACAAGCCGAGTACTATCAACAGCAGAGAAGGGAAAAGATGACAAATTTAGAGCTCAGCGTTGAATGTGGATTGGTTTTTGTCTTAGAAAGACTGCAAGACTAGTATTTTACCAAGTGGGCATCAAATTTGCAGCAATAAACAACCAATAGCCTGTAGTCCCAAGTACCACAGCATTCTTCGACCCCAAAAACCGAACCACCGGAGACGCAAATAAGGAGAAAAATGTAAAGGATAGGTACAATATCCCCAGAGAAATCGTACCCAAATCACCCTCCTGGAAACAAGTTCAAATTTCACAAATAAAAGATCAACTATAACAATCAGAAAACCACTCTGTTTCAAGTAGTCGTAAAAAAGATCTCTACTTACAGTATTGACAGTGGTCTCAAGATTCTGAGCTGCTCCATAGGCAAGAAACACAAGCAAAAACGCAGAGCTTAGGATATGAACATCACGTGTATGGTTCTTCTTCTTAAGAAAATCAGAAGAGACCAACGGTGCTTCTTCTTCGTCTCTATCATTCAGAGAGGCCATTTTTGGGTTCTCAATTCAATCCAATTTCAATTGGAGAACTTTGCTTTATAGCCTAGAAGTGAGTGATAATACCCAATGTAGATAGGTCAAACCACAAGCAAAACGAGAATCGCCGGCTGGAATCTTCAAAACTAAAGGACACAGGGAAAGGGTTTGACGGGTTTTAACTTTATTCAATTAATTAAGCTCCAGTGAAGCTTAATGTGTCCATTTGGTAGACCAGAAAATAGTGATATACAAGCAACGTGAAAAGAAAAATGATTCCGTTTTTTCTTGCTCGGTATCTCAGGAATCTCATATGAAAAGACAAATCGGCGATGAGAGCAGAAGTCATTAAGAAGAGTCAACGACAGAAGTAAATTAATCGACAATTATATCTCAATTGTTGCTGCTTTGTACTTGTTATTGTTCATGCTCTGCGTCGTTGGTACAGAGAAAAACTGCAATTACATAAAACAATGAGTGAAAATTGGAATGAGATTTTCTGTTTCGGCTATACCGTTGGCACCGTATTTCGTTAAATTTTATTTATATTTTTATATAAATTTCATATAAATATATGAATGAGATTTAATAAAATATAGTTAAAACAAAGCAACTAAAACAAATGATTTGCGATAAAAACCAAGCATTTTGAAGAAAAAAAATCGAAAGATAATTTGATTCAAACAAAGAGTTCATAGTCAAAACATTTCGAAAAACTCCTAAAAGATAAAGATAAGTAAAAAAAATAGTAATTTTTAAAAAATAGAATGCACGGAGAATATAATAAAATATGTATTATTTAATTTAGTTTATTTTTAAAATTTTCTAATAAAGATGTGATGTCAATATTTAATTTAAAAATATAAATTTAAAATGATAAAAGAATAACTAACAAAAAGATTAAAATATCTATTAGTTCTCACCAGTTACATTATTATTATTATAGCTAAATATTTTTTATTATATATTATGTATGTCTTATTTAACCAAACAACGGAATAACTTATTGCATAAAATAGATCAAGAATGGAACAATGATTCTAGTCAATTAAACGCCCCATTAACACTAAGATATTGGAGATTTAAATTCTAATCTAAGGCCTCAATTCGTTGAAATTGTAGTCTTATGTTACTTTTAACTATTAAAGTTCAAGCCTAATTAGGCTTGGCAATTAGGCCTGGGCCTGATAATGCTTGACCCGGCCCAATTAAATGTGTGAAAATTCAATTTATAAGCAGAATAATAACGGAGATAAGGGAAACAACTGCAACCAAAAGGTTTTAGATGCTCATATGTAGGTTTCTTGTAATATAACTTTTCATAGGGTGATTTATTTTGAAGTTTTGGACTGGGTAGGTTGTTTATGAGGTATGTTGCTGTTGAAAAGGCTTCAAGCCAGAAGGTGAGTGGCATAAGAGCTTGAAAGAGTAATGTAAGACCCATTTCATTTACGTGACGATGTTTTCATTCGGAAACACCATTTTGTTGGAGAGTACAGGGGCAGGAAAATCTAGGTGTAATGCCATGTTGAATCATATAAGGAATGAATTTTTGGTATTCTCTACCATTATCAACATGTATGGCTTTAATTTTGTGATCAAGTTGAAGCTCTATATGAGTTTTGAATTGAATAAAGGTTGTCAATGCATCAGATTTCAGTTTGAGGGGATAAAACCAAGTAAAACGAGAGAATGCATCAATGAATATGATATAATATCGATGTCCAGCAGATGAAAGATGTGGGGAAGGACTCCAAATATCAGAGTAAATTATTTCTAGAGGTTTACTGGCTGTGATATTGTGTGTAGGGAAAGGTAACTAATGTAATTTACCATGCTTGCAAGCATCACAAAAACTAACAATGTGTGGATTAAATTTGAGATTCATTGATTTTCCAATTTGATTGAGTACACTGCTTGACGGATGTCCAAGTTTGGTATGCCAAACATCAGCACTAGTATGAGCTAAATTTGCAGCTATTTGTGTGAAATCAAGGTGTTTGATTGTAGAATTGAAAATAGAGGATTTGCTGGATAAGTGGGACTGCAAACTTTGATTATGGTTTGATGTAGGCTGTGATGATGAAGGTTTAAGGCTGTAAAGACCATCCTGGAGCACTCCCCGAGTCAGAACTGTCCCTGAAACCTTGTCCTTAAAAAGACAACATTCATCAAAAAATTCAACCACAATTTTGTTATCCTTGGTTAGTTTCGAAATACTCAAAAGATTTTTTGTGATAGACGGTACATGTAACATCTGTTTAAGAGCTAATGGCATATGTGTGTTATCATGAAATTTGATAAATGATGAAACAATATGAGCTATAGGTAAGGTATTACCATTATCAACGATGAGTTGCTCCTTGCCACCATATTCTGATCCAAGAGATAGGTTCTAAACGTCAGCTGTGACATGGTTTGTAGCACCGCTATCTATAAACCATATGGTATCAGGTGTAGAATTTTCAGAAGGGTGTGATGACTGTTGGTTCTGAGCAAGGAATATCTAAGGAGAGCATTGAACGATTGGGAGTTGCCATGAAACACAGGCTAAGACTGTTGAGGCTTCCAGGTTGATTGAGATCCTTGCCAGATTTGATCAAATCGCTTATAGCAACGGAGCGCGTCATGATCTGGTTTCTGGCATAGCTGACAGAAAATACGAGAATTGCCAGACCAACAACCTCCTCTACCACGACCTCTAAATCTACCACGACCTCCTTGATTTGTAATCCTGTTTTAAGGATTGTAGCTTGCAAAGTTCGCATTAGGTGACATGATCGACACTTGAGTAGCAATGTTAAGTTGCTCCAAACGAGTCTCATGCATCATGAGAGAATATTGTGTTTCTTGAAGTGTGGACAGAGACATTGAGTGAGTAAGAAGGACAACTACAGGATCATACTCATGGCCTAAACCATTTAAGGCGCTGAGTATCAGCTCACTTTCAGGAACTTTGTGACCAGCAATGAGCAAAGCATCACCAATAGACTTTATCGTTTGCATATATTCACTTATTGACATGGATCCTTTCTTGAGCGTTGAAAGTTATTGTTTCAGTTGCAGGACGCGCACCATTGATGTCTGGGCATAAAGCTTCTCAAGGATTTGCCAAGCTTCCAGTGAAGTTTGTGACTGGTTAACTAGTCCGATTACTTCTTCACCAATGGTGGAGAGTAACCAGCATAAAAGAAGCTGATCAGAATTACGCCATGCTCGATGCTTTGGATTTGGTTGAGGAGCTTGATCGACAGAAGACCTAGGTACATATTGTGATGGTGGAATAGAAACTTCAAAGATAAAATTATCAAAGTTCAAAAGCTCGGATAGCAGCCAAGACTTGTACACGCCAGTTGATAAAATTCTTTCTATCAAGTTTAATGGGAAGATTGAAATTTAGAGTTTTGGCAAGAGCTGGAAAATCAAGACAGGAGTTTGAGTTTGTTGAGATGTATTTGAAGTTTCATTTTTGATTTGTAGAAGAAGAGGAATTATTTGCAGGATCTGCCATTTAGACGTTAGTCTATGTCTCTGATACCATGAAGAGAAAGAAACTGAAGAGAAATGTTTTGTAATTTCAGTCCATGTTATTTTCGTGTGAATAGCGTAATATATATACAGGTTTTGTAACAAATCTAAAGCTAAAATCTTTACAGCTTATTGTGCAAGGACAGTCTGTTATAACAAAATCTGTTTTCTCGAAACTTCCGAATTGTGATCTTTTGTATGCTGTTGCATGGTGAATTCCTGAGGTGCTGCTTAAGTTGGGCCTCTCAACAGCTTTTTCTTATGATTTTCATGAACTTGGAGAAGAGAAACCTCTCTCTACCTGGAGAGTCAAAAACAAAAACCCAGCTACTGAGATGCACAGTACAGCGAGTAAAGTGACAACCATTGCCTGCAGTGTGATGTATGAGCTGAATAAGAACGCAACTGCAATAGAAGCACTCTCCCAGAACTTGAGTTGTGCAAATGCTCCTTCCTGTTTCACATCATAAAGTTGAAGTCACAACACTGTTTTGAGTTTTTGGGGGACCAAGAAATTTACATTCTAAAGCATGCAATGACAGAAAGTTTACATCATGTCAATAGGATAAACCGGGTTATTACATAAGGTCATGAAACAGCAACCCATGTCTATGTCCGAGGATAAATCAACATGTTAAAGTTGAGAAGAGTACAAATAACAGGCAGATGACAGAGAAACATCAAGTTCATGATGAAGCAATCATGCACAAAGATGAATTATGCATTCCTGATATAAGCACACTGATTAGTACCATATCTTGCTTGAAAAGAATCCCAAGCAAAGCATTAAGCTGTGTGTTCAAGACTCCATCACCAATACCAAGCATGCCTGCCATGAGAAGAGGGTACACAACAGCCCCTACTCCACTAGTTATACTGCAACAACACAGGTAATGAAGTATAGGTGAGGAGATTGGCTTCAGCAAATTGCTGTCGGAGTTTCAGAAAAGAAACTTTTAGAACCAGAAAACTACAAAAGCAAATAAATCAAGACCTGAAACCCAGAAGAAGCCAAACATATACAATAGCCTGAAGAATAGCTCCGACAGATACTATCCAAGTGATTGAGGAAAGACCAGAGGTAAGTCCACCAGCAGTCAGTGAACACTGAAACCAAGTTCCAAAAACAAGGAGACAATTTCTTATCATTCAAACAAAAAACAAGCTCCATACCACAAAATTTGCTTTTTACAGAAGTAAGCAAGGCATGTCAAATTCCAAATCCTATACTCCATCTGAATCAAGCAATAGCACACATTCCTTTAAACTAAGCTATGCCTTATTATCTCAAATAACTTCTTTTTTGGTGATTAGTAAAATAGGTTTGGTCAATCAAGGGATGCTCCCACGACTAGGATAAACATTGCCGCTAAGACCTAGTATCCCCTGAAAAATACTAAAATAGGCATCATATAATTGAAAAAGAAATACAATCTGCCAAGAATTATAGGAAGTAACAAAATGTGTCTTTTAGAACCGATGATCAATTTCCCAATAGGATCATAAAAGAAGATTGGAGAGAATCTACCAAATCATGCATGTATAAGAAACGCACAGAACATGCATATCTCCAGAGTTGTTTACTTACTATAGCATCAAAAGCACCATAGACTGCCATTGCTCCGCCAATACCAGGTTCACCAAGTTCTGGTTTTACAACTTCCTTGGTGAATTCGGCCCTGAAATACAGAAAATGTCCAATGATGACCACGAATATTGAGTTTAAGGAATAGAAACCAATGAATTCTACTCTAACCACTGCTCATATAGTGTTTTGCTATCACAAAAAACTCAAGTTAAATATATAATTACCATACAAATGCCTGTTGTAACCCTGAATATGCAATCAAGGGGATGATCAATAACATCCGGACATCAAGCAAAGGAGTGACAACCAACTTCAATAGAGATATCAGAGAAGCATAAAAGCTGGCTGAAGAATTTGTTGGTTCCAACTCTCGTTTATTATCCCTTTTACTTAAGAAGCACATTAATATGGTACCTAGGGTCATACAGCACAGAAACACAATGAACAATAAAGTTGTTCCAGTGGTACTTCCCTCCTGCATTGAAATGAAAATATATACCATAAAGAAATTTATAAGCTTGCATGCACCTTGCAAGGGCTGTAAAATTTTTCCTCTCCAGCTTGCATTTTACTTTAATGTTTTGGTACATCGAAATAATAGGCTTCCATTACAAACGTACAAGATTTATTTAAACAATTTTGACAGGCAAAATAATTCACCCAAAATATCTACATTAATCTCATCATATGGGTTTCTTAGCTTTTGTTTATCTCTTGCAGCTAAATGCAACAAAAAAGTAATAAGCAAGACTGTGGAACTTAAAAACTCATTTGGTTCATCAAGGAAGAGATGGCATCTGCAGTTGGCAAACTGAGCATATCTTCACTAAACTAGTGCATACCTCTCCATCTTTCAGAATTGCAAGAGAGATGAGATTTCCAACAAACTGCAAAAATTTCCAGAAAAGAAAAGCTATAATGAGATATTGGGAACAAGAAGCTCGAAATTTTGACACAGTAGCAAAAAGTTTCTCATAAGAACCTGGTGGGTGGCTAACATTCCCCAAAATTCTCCATTGAAGCTACCAATTACCGTTCCCTCGTGTAAGTAGTGATCCAATGCATGACTGCATGCTGTAGATGTGAGATATGTACCCTGATATGCCATAATGATGTTAGCAGAACTGATTTACCTAGACAAATACATCACTTAAGCTGGCAACATAATAAGATAAAGGAAATCACACCTGTCCAACCCATATTATTGAGGCAGCAAAGCCAAGGTAAACAAAAGCTGGCACCATTGTATACCTGTAAAAGAATACTTCAATTACATCCCATAAAGCCAGATTGCAGATCCCAGTCCCCAGTGATAATCACCAAATTCAACCCAACAAGAGGTATCTACAATTTTAAGAGATCTGATTAACTAGCCAAAAACAAGCCACAATGTTTCAAAACCCTTTTGAAAGACAAGTGATCACTTCACAAGCCGAGTACTATCAACAGCAGAGAAGGGAAAAGATGACAAATTTAGAGCTCAGCGTTGAATGTGGATTGGTTTTTGTCTTAGAAAGACTGCAAGACTAGTATTTTACCAAGTGGGCATCAAATTTGCAGCAATAAACAACCAATAGCCTGTAGTCCCAAGTACCACAGCATTCTTCGACCCCAAAAACCGAACCACCGGAGACGCAAATAAGGAGAAAAATGTAAAGGATAGGTACAATATCCCCAGAGAAATCGTACCCAAATCACCCTCCTGGAAACAAGTTCAAATTTCACAAATAAAAGATCAACTATAACAATCAGAAAACCACTCTGTTTCAAGTAGTCGTAAAAAAGATCTCTACTTACAGTATTGACAGTGGTCTCAAGATTCTGAGCTGCTCCATAGGCAAGAAACACAAGCAAAAACGCAGAGCTTAGGATATGAACATCACGTGTATGGTTCTTCTTCTTAAGAAAATCAGAAGAGACCAACGGTGCTTCTTCTTCGTCTCTATCATTCAGAGAGGCCATTTTTGGATTCTCAATTCAATCCAATTTCAATTGGAGAACTTTGCTATATAGCCTAGAAGTGAGTGATAATACCCAATGTAGAGAGGTCAAACCACAAGTAAAACGAGAATCGCCGGCTGGAATCATCAAAACTAAAGGACACAGGGAAAGGGTTTGATGGGTTTTAACTTTATTCAATTAATTAAGCTCCAATGAAGCTTAACTTGTCCATTTGGTAGACCAGAAAATAGTCATATACAAGAAACGTGAAAAGAAAAATGATTCCGTTTTTTGCTCGGTATCTCGGGAATCTCAGATAAAAAGACAAATCGGTGATGAGAGCAGAAATCATTAAGAAGAGTCAACGACAGAAGTAAATTAATCGACAATTATGTCTCAACTGTTGCTGCTTTGTACTGTTCTTGTTCTTGTTCATGCTCCTTTTGTCGTGTGGTTTGTACAGAGAAAAACTGTTTGAATCCTTAATTGAACAAGGTAAATGAAAGAAAATATCGAAGAAAAAAGAAGAGAAAAGAATGGAAGAGAAATGTGATTTCCTTTCTCTTGTTTGTTTTCTTAATTTATCAAAGGAAGGAATTGAATAGAAGAGAATTTTGTCAGACCTTTATGCCCTTGATTATAGAGCTTATTTATCTTTACTTGTTAGATTTAATAAGGATATAATGGTAATTTACTTATAGTAA
>JAOTBA010000004.1:26583043-26602367 GCA_025629845.1 Erythroxylum squamatum | reverse complement strand
GTTGTCCAGCTGATTTCCTGTCTCCAATTCAACCACCTGATTAGTATCCACCGTGGCCTTCTTGTTGTTACTTGTTACATAGACATACCAATATATCCATGTTAGACCTTAGTGCACCTTTCACAACTTCAAAAGAAACAAAAGCTTCAATGACAGTACCCAGATGTTTTTCTATTGCATATGAAATAGAATGGGTGCAATATGCATTTCTTTGTAGGACAAATTCAGTCAGTCTATAGCTAAGCACAGATACTAATCTTTTAAGCAACTTTCCCACTGGCCTTTGATAGCATCCTTATTCTTTTAGCATTTATTCTTTGATAGCATTTCCCACTGGCCCATTAGTCATTCAAATGCCTGAAGAGATTCTTCAAAAGTATTAATATAAACCTTTGTTAGCACTCCTAATGATCAGCATACTAGTCCATAGGGGTATGATGGGGATGGGAACTAACAAAAATGCCACATAGGTTGGTGGTTAGGAGTTAGTTACAGAGAGAGAGTGAGAAGGGGAAGGTACAGAGGATATATAAGTTTCGGTACGGGAGGGAGAGAATCGTTCATTCATATTCTGGAAATTACAGCTATTGTATTGGCCTGGAAGTCACACTTCCAGGAGGAAAGGCTACTGCTGTACCTACTAAATACCTAAATAATACAATCTCTACGTCTGTTTTCTATCAATTGGTGCTTTCATTGAGAGGCCAAGGGATAAAGGTTGTATGCCAACTAGAATGGAGAATAGAGTATCGGCAGTAGAGGGATTGATTAAGTCGCATGATACCACCTTGAAGGATCTTCAATCGCAGCTAAGCTCTTTGATGGCTAGCGTGGAGACGCTGGCCAAGTCGCAACATCTGCTACAGTCGGAGATGAGGGATGGGTTTATATCCTTGATGGCCAGAAACTCGCAGAAACAGAAGATGGGTGAAGAAGAAGAACCATCGGCGTTTACCTATCACGCGTCCTCTTCAGCCGGTGGTGACAGAGCCGAGCACCTCTCTTCGGTTACCGCCGGCAACAATAGACCCATAGATGGACCGCAAGGAGTTGGGCATCGTCGATAAGTTGACCACGCTTCTTCGGCTGCTACAGAACGTGCATGGGAGGAATATAGGAATGTCGCGCGTAGGGTCGACCTCCCTGCTTTCCACGGGGATGACCCATTCGCATGGGTCACGAGAGCTGAATCCTACTTTGTGATTCATGAAATCCCTCTTGAGCTTCGTCTACCCATGGTTCCGATTTGTATGGAGGGTTCGACATTATACTGGTTCAAGACTTTACGTGAGTTGGACCCGTGTATGATTTGGGAGAGATTCAAGCGATCGTTGTTCGATCGTTATGGGAGGAAGGACGAGCGTGATCCGATAGAACGGTTGAAGTCGATCTCCCAGCAGGTCTCGGTGGACGATCCGATAGAACGGTTGAAGTCGATCTCCCAGCAGGGCTCGGTGGACGAGTATGTTGATGGGTTTGAGAGAGTTGCGTCGCAGATTGGTCATCTTCCAGAAGAATGGTATGTGAGCTGTTTTTTGGGTGGCCTACATGAAGAAGTGAAGAGCAGAGTTCGAACCCATGAACCCCCTGCTAGAGTCCGACTAATTTCTATGAGAAGTTCAGGGGCTAGAAGTTCTGGTGCTTTGTCCTCGTCCCCTGCTAACACGTCTCATATCTCAGAGTCTATGCCATCAAAGTCTATCCGTGCCCGGCATGTTAGTAATCAGTCGGGGAAAGCCCATTTATCTTATCAGGGTAGCCTGAGCCCAAGACCAAGTTCCTTCAAAGATGGACTACCCAAAAGCTTGTCTTCTTTGAGAAATGCTTCTAGGGAGAAGCTGAGACGCCAGGTGGATAGCACTGCTACAGTAGTTGATACACTTTTGGTGGCAGTGCCACAGATTATTGATGCATCTAGCTCTCGTCCTGTGGCAAGAGAGTTTTTAGTCAAGAACAAATCAAGGTCACATTGGCGAGCATTTTACATGTACCTGCTTCTACCACTTGACAGGTGCCACCGACCAAGCCAAGGATCACTAGTGTATCTGTTTCTATCACTTGACACGTGCAACAGTCCAAGCCAAGGATCACTAGCAGTAAATTGGTCAGGAGTTGGTGCTTGTTCTCGTCTGATTGATTACTTAAAGGTCAGCCTTTACCTGAATTCTAGGCAGGATAACCATGATAGAGTACACAAATTGATTTGCAGTGATGGCTCATCTTTAAATGAAAGCAATAGTTTGAACACCATCCTCTTAGCTGATACATCAGTTAATATGAGTAGTCTGAAAGATATGGTGGTACTGGCCATTCACACGGGAAGATTGTACATTGTTGTTGAAGTGGTTGCAACGTCCTGTGATATGGGTCATAGCTGGATACCCTCCAAAACAATCTATGATTGTGTTGAAGCTGTCATAGGAGCATACTACATCAGTGGTGGACTAGTCCCCACACTTCATGTGATGAAATGGAAATCTGGAATAGGGGACAAAGTGATGATTTGGGGGCTGATTATTCAATGGCTTGTTCGTGGAGTGACACACCAGCAGAAGAAGAAGGGCAATTCCCTTTCATCCACCTTGTGGACAAGGTGCCTTTTGAGGAGGAAGGAATTGTTAGCACCCTTCATAGTAAACAGCCACTAAGGCATCCAAATACAATTGCCACATAGGCTGGAGGTTAGAAATTAGTTACAGAGAGAGAAAGTGAGAATGAAGAGAGTATATATATAGGATTCGGTAAAGAGTGGGGGGATTATCATTGATATTCTAGAAAATACAGAATTGTATTGGCCTGGATAATCCAGGAGGGGGAGCTTGCTCCAGTTGTTATTTCCTATTTTTCTATCAATATACTAATAGCTATACAATCTCTATCGAGTTACTTAACACATAGACTCGAGCCTAGCCATCTTTGATCAGATGTGTCTCTTGTCAATCTCAACAAGAGTTCATTCTCTTGTTGAATTAGACTAGTGCTATCTCAGACAGCGACAACATAAACTAGGATCGAATTTTGGACGACATTCTGTCTGTCTATAAAGAGCTCCAAACTAATGTCAGGCCACCTCCGGCCTGATCCAACTTCGTCCATTCCAAACCTATTTGAGCTAGACCTGATCGAGTTTCGGACAAGACTCAAATTGTCTATAAACCTATCTAAGACAAGCCAAGCCATAAACGAGACCCTAAGTATCTATACAGAGCTTCGAACCAAAGTCAGGCCACCTCCGGCCGATCCAACACAGCCCATTCCAAACCTACTTTCAAAGTCTGCCCATTCCAAACCTACTTCCAAAGTGCGCGACTTTGAACATGCGTCACAACGACATAACCACCATATATCTAAGTGTATCGAGTCTAAATCTGAGAATGGTCCAACTGTAACGAATGCTACAGTTCTGTTCACCTCCCTTTCGTACGGAAACTCACATTAGTCGGGTGCATTGAGATGCAAATTATGTCAAGCATCCACGAGGCAGCAACAATAAATGTGTCATTAAGCAGTAAATCCAGAATCTCCATTGCATGCACGGTTAAATGAATTGGTTAAGTAGGAACATACAAGAACATGCCATTTACGATCCAAAGAAAAATAATCAGGGTAGAGTACTTCCACTTTCAAAATGAACTAAAAATGTGTCGTCTAACCCTTCGCAAACAGTTACATGCTAGCTTGAAGGCATAAGCTACAAGAAGACACTCAAAGCATAGGTAGGTTCTATAGGAAACAGATCACAAAATATACCAAAAACTACAGATTCATGCTTCAGATGAATAAAAGATTTTAGGGGCAAAAAACTTGGAAATGGACACCACAACTATCTCAGTTCACCATCCACAAGTTATAAACATTTCACTCCACTAAAGAAGACTGAACGAAGTCCCTGTTGGATGGCCTAGATATTTCACATTCAGTTGGCACGGCTTTTAAATACATCAAGCCCCATCTCAGTTGGATCAGTTGCCTGTAACTCTACCTGAATTCCATCAAGCTCTCTCTTGAATCTGTCTTTGGAACTTGCATAAATCATCTTGCTTCTGACCCTTGATGTATCAGGTGACCTTCATAAAACAAGAATTGAATAAAGACAAGACCAACACTTATGTGGCAAGAAATCGAACAAAGCAAGGAAAGTTTTAATTACCATGCAATGAAGAAAATTCTGCTCTTTTGACAATTTTCTTCTGTAACAAAATCAAAATCGAAAACAGCATATCGACACTCATCAGCAGGAAGACTTGCAGCGAAATCTTCGTGGCTATTAGTTGGCTCACCAACCTTTTCCACAACCACTTGCTTTTGCTTCTCCTCAATTTTGAAAACTATGTACCGATAGGTTCTTTTAGCCTTAAGCTCCAAAAATCTCAATTTGCAGTCATCGTGGACTGCCATACCAGAAGCTGCATTGGCCTGAGAATTACATAAACTTTACTAAGTATGGATTTCATTAAAAATCAATATCCAAAGCAAATTAAACTGGATTGAATATGAGAATAATCAGAAAGTTAAGCATGTTCGGAACAAATCCTTGAAAATAAATGGATAAACACAGAATCATTAACAATATAGACCCAAAAAATTACAAACAATATAGCTCTAGCAGTTCAATTGTGTTATCCAATTTTAAAGTCTTCAAATGATCTAGCTCAAATTTAACTTTTTATTAGCAACACTTTATGAATTCCCAAACAGAAAGAAAATCACAAACAAACCAGATCGATCGATTCAGGATAAGATAAAACGTGCGCAAAACCCAAAAAAAAAAAGCACACAGTTGATGCTACTGAAATGATCAAAATTCATATCACAATCAACACACAAGAAAAGATAAATTATCACCATCAGAGAAATCAGAACATGAAAAATCAACCAAATCGTTATTAATAAGCAAAGATGCAGCTAGAACTACATGATCCAGCGAAATATCAGTTCCTGAGCACCAATCCAGATCTGCCAATCACAGAATCATCTAAAACACAGCTGAAGAACCAGAAATGCACACAAAATAGATTAATTCGACCAGATTTAACTTCAAAAACTAGATCGGTCACAGATCAATCTGATTTCAAGTCTAGAAAACAACTAAATATAAAAAAAAGAACACCAAATAGGTAATGGATCATAGACAAAAGAAATGGACTAACGCCGCCGTTCGGTAGAAGAGTTGAAGACCCACCATTTCACAGGACTACCGGAGACAGTGACAGAGTAGAGAAATCGACGAAAGAAGAGGAGAGACTATATGTAGAGAGAGGGAAAGGTGTGCTCCGATAAAGAGGGCTGTGCGTCTGTGACGATGATGATGTGTTTCAATGTTTTCTTTATTAGGTGAAAGTGCTTTGGGAGGATTTTTATCGCGGTTGTGTCGTATTGAGACGTTTGCGCGTGATGGAGTGGTGGTCCAATCATAACACCCCACGTCGGTACGGATAGGTCATCACAGACGACAGTGATCGGCTGCTCTTTCACCTTACAAGACTCGGCTTCAAGGAAAAAGAAAAGATAAATGTATATTTATATTTATCATATTTTATTGGGTTAATGGTTAAAAAAAACTCAAACTTTCCTCAATTTTTCACTTATAGCTCTAATTTTAAAAGTAACAATAAAATATTTAATTTTTTTTTAATTTTAGCTTAAACTTAAAAAAATGACAATAAAATGTTCAAACTTTCAATTTTTTTTAATTCTAGCTCGACGTTATCTATTGTTCTTCCAGTACCTTCAGTCATTTGTTTTTTGTTTGTTCTTTTGACTACCTAATCTATTCGTATATTACAGCGTACTACATTAATAAGGTATTCGGAGTTACGTAATCTAATTTAGGTCATTTTTAAACTTAACGGAAACGTTAACGTTGGGTTAGAATTTTAAAAAAATTGAAAGTTTGAACATTTTATTACTACTTTTTGAGGTTCGAGCTTGTTTATGCATATATCTGCTTCGATTAACACAAAATAACTAATTATTAATTAAATTTTGTTATCTTTTATTTTTATAATACAAAAAATATTTTTAAAAAAGTTATGTTGTTTCTTGAATGAATATAATTAGTTTTGTAATATTTTGTCCAAATAATACAACTTGAGAAAAACCTTATTATAATCCTTCTCTTTGTGATAAAAACTATCTCAAAGGATTTGCTCTTAAATGCTGTTTTTAAAAAAATATACAGGGGCATTTGGGTTGAGGGTTTGGGAATAAAAGAATGGAATAATTATAAAAAAAGTGTTTACTTTGGATTTTTCAATTTCAGGAGAATGGATTTATCCCATTAAATTTGGGAATCTATTAAACCCACCAAGGGGGTGGGTATCGAGTTTTTATTCCAATCTAAGTTTTTATCACGTTTATTTTTTACTCTTTTATCCCCAGCCTTTGCTCTACCATCCTCTTTACTTCTTTATCGCCTTTCAATTCCTTACTATCTCCCATCTTGTCTTATCGCATCTCATCAATAAAGGAATTTTTTGTTCTGCACCTTCAGGTATATTTTCTGAAATCCCTCGTTTTAATTTGATGTTAAATGAACTGGATAGAACCTGGTTTCATTTCAGCATTGCAATATCCAGAATCTACCAAGTAATAACAACCTTCACAAATATACATAGATTAAAGTTTGAATGAAGTTTTTAATATTTACATATCTCTCTATGTGTGTGAAGCACTTATACCTTCACAAGTATCTCTCTGGGTAAAAGAAAAGGAAAAATTTATTTAATAATTATTGATGGTATAAATTTATTATTTAATTTATTTTGTAAAAAAAAAAGTAATGATTAAGAGTATTTTTCTCGGGTGCTCGTCAAGAGCCAGCAAGCTAGTTGTTGGCTTGACTCGGCTCGGCAGTCAGCAGCTGTACGATTACTACATATATTTGTTGATCGTCTGCATTATACTTTATAGCGTTTGAATTAATAGCGGCAAATTTGGATTTTTCAGTTGAAAAATCATTTGGTTTAGTTTAAACGGAAGCGTCAAAACATTCATGTTTGGGCCCATCAAGATTCTATCTTCGCGTCAGCACAATGCTTCCTTTCTGATAGATTTCTATACATTATATTACTAATGTATTTTTTACTTTTTACTTTTTTATATTTTTTTGTTGCTACTGGGTGTCTTAGGTACATCTCAACTATAAGAAGGCACCTTTAAGCCATTCACATTTAAACTAATCCCCGCTCTAGCCAGGTAAGTCCCTTGCAGGAGGTAAAACTCTGATCTCAAGTTTTAAATGGCTGCAGAGATGAGGAGGGTTCGAACCCGCGACCTCACTTAAGCCAGGAGAGCTCCTTACCAACTCACCTGCACCCTGAAATTTTTTATATTTTTAATTTATAACAAGTCAAATCTCTCAATAAGTTGTAACCGAACTCGAAAGCAGATCTGCTGTGTCTCGTGAACACAGCAGAATGGGAACAACAGATCTAGGCCACCGAATTTTATTATAATTCTTAAGTGCAATTTTCAAAATGATGTCATTTTCAATAAATAGCACTTACTCGATGTCATTTTGAAATTCACCACTAAAACTTATAATAAAAGTTAATGACAAGAGATTTTTTTTTTATTCGAGGAAATTTCGTAGACAGGTCAAGCAGGTACACCTCTTCGAGGGTTTAATTGGCGCACCACCTTACAGGCGAACCAAGCAGGCGCACCGCATCATTGAGGGCCCAACTAGTTCTCCACCTACAGATAAAACTTCGGCTGCCCCAAGCTCTTACAAGAGGGGCTAGCATGGAATTGAACCTGAGACCTAATTAAAGCCAAGCCCCGCTCTCAACCATTAAGCCACACCTCTTGAGAGCAATGACAAGAGAAAATGCCATAAAATAAAAAACAAAATTATTAACGATGTTTAAAAGTTAAAAAATATATAACAACAACACATTTAATAGAAATTCTACTGAAACGCGAGGTATAAAGAAATCTAATAGTATGCAACTTTATTCTTAATTAATAATGAAATTATTTCGAAAAATACTGAGTCTAGTCAAACAAATGTTAATGTTTGGTCAAATTTTGAGTTTGTTATATTGTTTTAATTTCACATTTTAATTTTAATTTTTTCATTTTAGAGATAAAATGATGTGATTATAAAAATTAAACTAATACAACATCATTTAAAAAAAAATTGATTCGTTTGGTCATACATGAAAGTTGATTCCTCGTAGTCACTCTAACTCAAAATTTAGTGAATTCAAGACTTACCTATTTAAAGCACGTTGATGACGCCGATAACTACAATAACACTAAGTATAAATCTTGTTGGTATATGTTTGGGTTGGTCATGTCAGGCTCAGGCCTAAGCTTAGGAGTTGACGGTCCATTTGTAGGAGATGACCACTATGCACACGTAAAGACCTACGTAAAGACTTAAACCTAGCGGCTATTCCTTATATAAGGTACTACTTTGCCATGACACAGGTACGACACTAGAACCCTGATCTTCTTTGTTTTTAGTCACCAAAACTTCTATCAAAAGACTAACTTGAGCGTCGGAGGAGCCTGCCGGCAATCAACCCCCGGCGTACCTTTCGTTATTTTGCAGGAACTTCCAGCTACAACCACTCAGAATCATGGATCCAAGTAACAGCATCCACCCCATCAAATTCCGGTAGAACCAATATACTTTATCAAACGATATTATTAATTTTTTATCTCATTAGAAATTCGTTGGTTTGTTTATACTTAATATTATTGAATTTTTTGTACATGTGTATGCCTGTAAAGATCGTTACTTGTCAAATTTTATCTCCTTCCCCTCCACTTTTAGCACCGTTATAAAAAGGCAGGACCCCCTTTTTTTATAATAAAGTGAATAATTTTGTCGAGTAAAGTGACGAAGAAAGGCCTAAAATATGCAACAATTTTGGAAGTTAAAGAGGTTCCTTTATTGCCAGAACACAGGCACGCAAGTTCTCGAGCACGTAGAAGCATCAAAAGGAATGGTGGGACATGAAATTATTGAGAAACACTCGCAACACTTGAAGTTTCTTATTAAAAAAAAACGCTCAAAAAATTTAATTTTTGAGAAAACATTTCTAAGTTATTAGCCTAGATCATAATAAATCGATAATATATAAATATGTAAATTTTGAAAAATATATTTTTATTATTAAAGAGACTACCTTAAATAACGCACATACATAAATTGAAGGATTGAAAAGTTCGAATTCAAGAAAATAAAGAAGAGGGTAGATTCGAATTAACTAAAATTAAATTTTATATGCAGGGTTTTTAATTTACTTGCTAGACTTCAAGAAGAACTTGTCTCGAACAACCTAGATAACGGGTAAAGAACAAACCAAGAAAGTTGTTTAGGATCAAAGTCACGCCACAATCTGATTTAGTTAATAAGTGATGTTTAATTCCTAAGTTAAAAAGAACAAAAGGGGTTTCTCCTCTCAATATGGCCGGCAGCACACAAGAAAATAATCTGATCAAAAGTTGTCTTTCCCTAACCCTAAAGAAGGTATTAATACCTAGGTCAAATAATAAAAGATTTGGGCTAAATAATACATGTAAGCCCAAAATAAATATAACTTAAAACAAGTCCAAAATATAATAATAAAAAACATACCTAGGCCTAGTTCAACACGCTCCTAAGTCTGATCATAGGTGTGCCTCTCCTCTTAAGCTTAAGTGATGATGCGCAACCCAATACAATGGTCTTCAAGTCTTAAGTGAGTTCAATCCAAGAATTTGAGACAAATGAATCAATTTGAGTTGTGATTTAGATAGCTTTCCTCCAATAGGCTTGGTGCACTCCATCATCTTCACAAATTGGCCCACATGCACATAGGGAGCCTTTGTGAGTCTACCGATCCTAGTTCTGGACATAGGTCCAACTGGAATAACAAATTCGCTCCCATCACGCACGTCATCTCCACGGTGATTCTTGCTCCTGGTCACATCATTAAATCTCTCATTATTTTTCATAAGAGTGAACCCTAAATAGGTGTCCTTTTTGTCCTTGCCCAGAGCCGGACTTGTTTCAAGCCTATTATAAATACTCGTTTTGGAGCACCGGTAATTATCGGATTAACTTTTATTAACGATATTTTAATCCTACAAACTAGTTTGTGTGCTTTTTTTTTAATTTATTAAGAGTGACATTGAAAAAAAGACTAATATAGGAATTCGAATGTTCGTATATGATTTTATTTTGAGATAGTAAATTACAAAAGTTTTTTTTTAATTTTTCTATTCAAATTTTAAATTCTCAATTATCTAAATTTTTAAAAATTAAATAACTTAATTAAAAATAGCTTTATTAATAAAAATATTCAAAAATTTATATTGATGATTTACCTTCCTTTTGCCAAGTTAGGGTGGATTAATATTTATAACTCCAAAAGATATTTCTTCAAATTGAAAATAAAGAATAATATTTCCTTTCTTTTTAAAACGAGGTTAAACCAACTCGTAAATGTACGCTCGTTAAAATCCTCACCTTATCGCCCGGGATAATATTGAGCTGGAGTCGAGCCTAGTTCTAGTTTTAGTGTCAAATACAAGGTCGAACTCGAGCTCGATTGAATTTGGACAGTCCAAAGCACGAATGGACTCAAATCGGTGAGTTCACCTACTTAACAAACAGATCAAACCGCAAAATTTAGAACTTATCAGACTATTGCCCTCTAAATTTATTATGTAATATTTAATGTTATTGGATTTTAACATAAAAGGATAAAATTGCATGAAAATTCAATGTACAAAAGGATGACCTCGAACATGGACTTCTATGTTACAAAGTTTGGTCCAAAAAGACTCTTAAGTCTGCAAAGCAGTGGATAAAAAACAATATTTGCATAGAAGTAATAATTATTGGAAATTATAGACTTATAAAAAATCATATGCAAAATGTTAAGGTTGAAGCATGGCATACATACATATTTATGAGCATGTGCATCATTCACATACATGTGAAATTAACTAGAATTGCATTAGGAGTTTTGTACGATAAGAAAATGTCATTCAAGCTCAAAGATAAATTCGAGTTTTGTACGATAAGAAAATGCCATTCAAGCTCAAAGGTAAAATCTATCTTTTAACGATTAGGTCGACTAGGGTAACATGTTGGCCCATCAAACATGTGCATAGTTGGAAGTTAATAATGGCAAAGATGATGATGTTCTGTTAGATGTGTAACCTTGCTAAAAGAGATAAAATTAAGAATGTATTGATAAGAAACAAATTAAAAGTGACCAGTATAGAGTAAGAGAGACGAGACCTAGGTTATTCGATCATATTAAAAGGAGATGCCTTGAGAAATGCGAGAAAATAATAATTAGAGATTCTAAGAGAAAAAAAGAGAGGCCTAAAAAGAACTGAGTGAAGCCATCAAGAATAATATAACTTTGCTAAGACTTATCAAAGACTTGGTTCGTAATAGAAAAAGTTGGCTTACTAGGATACGAATAAAGGATATTATATAGAAAGGTCTTTCTCGTTTGTTTAAGTCTTTTAAACTTTTTCTTTCGAGTCTTTCATTTTATAAATAGCCTTAATATTTTGATTAAATAGTACGTTATTTAACCTAAATAGTTTCTTACTTAGTCTATTTACTTTATTATAATGGCCGATGTGATTTATTCTTGTACTTATCTCTTTTTGTCTTAATTTGTGTATTTATTTACGTATTTTATCTCATACTGTTAATCTTTGTCATGTTCTATATATATCGCATTACATAATTTTATATGTTTGGTTATATCTATTTATTGAAAAATTGTATTATAATTAATTTGCACTAAATGTGAGTCTATCGAAAATAGTGTAGGATAAGGCTACATACTGTTTAGACCTCCTCAAATTTCGAATTTCAACATAACTCTTACTGAGTGTTGTTGCTGTTGTTAGTGGTGTTAGGAGTCTAGATGAATGACTCCATTCTCCCATTTTCCTTGGTTTTAAACATGGTAATGAAAATCAAAATCTAATTTTTAACTTAAATTCTACTCGGAATTTAATTAAGTTTTAAAACATGATTAATAAATCTTTTATAAAATTTCAAATTATTCATACAGTATATTGTTCTTATTAAAACATGTTATTTTAATTATATCATATTTTAATTATATTGAAAATTATTTTAATAGATACGAGGATGAGTTAGAGCCACCTTTAAGATTATAATCATCTTACATTAAAAATTCAAGATTAAAAAAAGTGAATTATTTTCTTTATATCACTTTTTATTACACCTACAAGTATACATCTAATTCTAATATTGATTTTTAAAAATATTTTCTATATAGATTCAAGAACTAATTCGTAATATTTCAATTTGGTTTTAGGCGAGCCTAAAGTTTGTGGACTAGCCCCATAGGGGGTGGTCGAGTTGATGAAGTGGAAGGGCATAGACCTAAAAGGTTTTGTGTTCGATTCCTCTTACTTACGTTCTTTTGATCGAGCCTGTCGTACAAGGCGTGCCTAGAGCAGAATACCTGGTTGACGTGATTTGCAGGTTATTACATCAATCCGGAAGTTTATCCAGTACGTATTTAAAAGATAACGACTGCGAGTTCCTCCGTTAAAAAAAAATCGTGGACCATCATTAATTTTAATTAAATTTAACATTTATTTATTTATACACATACATGAGATATTACGTTGTACCAAAACAAATGTGAATTCAATCATTGATGTAATGACTTCCTTATAATTTATGACAACAATAAGAAATCTAGATCAATTAATTCTTTTACCTTTCTAATTTTTGAAAATAAAAAAAAATCAAGTGCCAATACAACTTGCAAAACCATAGGTGTGGAAGACACAGTTAAAGTTACAGTCGCATTCGTTAAGTAATTGCTTTATAAACCTGAGAGGAAGATAAACAAAATGGTTGGATCTCCAGCTTTAATACTCGCAGGCAAATAACTTGTACATTTCAAGTTTCCTATGTCAATGTAAAAGTTACTCATGCATTGTAATGAGATATAAGCAATGGTAATTATAGAGTTAAAACTAGCACATTATTTTAAACATTATGCACGAAAAAAAGGGTATTCAATCTCACGTGTAGCAAAAATACTGGGTCCGTCGGTGGACACCCTGGTCTAAGACAAAAAAAAAAAAGATGTTAAAATTTTCTGTTTCATTTTTCTAAAATTTTAGACCAATTTAATTTTTGTAACGTAATTCAAAATATAATAAAACATAAACCTTAATCGTACCTTATTGTGCAATTTGATCTTTTTCTTTCTTACATTTTTCTTGAATCGTTTACGAAATTAGAGATTTCGACAAGCCGTGGCAGAAAAGTGTAAGTAAAGAATGTTAATTTTTTTAAGTCTTTGTCTGTTTATAATAATTGTAATTTAGTTAAAATTTAATTGTAATTTTTATTCAAAATTAATTGAAATTTTAATTAATTATAGTTAAATACTTGTTGGGTCCAGATAAGGTCTAATATCAAAATCTTGTATTTGATCTTAAAGTTTTTAAAACTTTACCATGAATTCTAATTTTATATTTGACTCATTAGGTTTTTTAAATATAAATATATTGACAATAGATAAAAATTATATCTTTAAATTGTATTTAAAATTAGATAAATTAAATTCTTTTTATTTATCTTTAAAAAACTTTTTAATTAAACAATTTATATTTATATATTAAGATTAATATTTAACAATGCATCACAATCTCTCAAATGTTATGAATGTTAAAATAATTTTATCAAAATTTTTAGTGCATAATTTTCATGTAATTCAATTATGTTCATCTTATAATTTTTTGATTAGACATAAAGCATGGTATTAATGTATTCATCTAATTCTAATTATACTAGTTCTTTGTAATTAGTAATTAATAATATTAATAACATTTAAATTTTATTTTCAAAATCAAATATCCATATCACAACTACTCCATATAGTTCACGCTACATCTATTAACTACCTATGAAGTTATTCTTGATACGAATAGGTCATAAATACTATTAAAATATAATAATTTTTATATTATTTCTTATAAAATCGTTAGAATGAAAATTTTCATAGACTTGCAAGTAATGTTTCAAATAAAATTATCATACTCGCGTGATTTTATTGAAATTGTTCTCTAGCAAGCATTTACACATATATTTAAGTATTTTTAATAAAATAATAAATAAAAATAATTTAAAATAATAAATAAATATCAGAATTATGATATTATTATAATTTTATCCAAAATATATATTTGTGATATATAGACCTTACCTCATACATCATTTAATTTACTTTTATTAATACAAAAACTGAATCAAACTCAAGCATTCAAATCTGGAATTTTGACTCTCACATAAGATAAGCATTAAATTAAAGTTATTTTAACAAATCATCTATTCTATTTCTGCTGTAAACTTCATGCTTAAGGTAGGAAATTTACATAATTATTTTAGGCAAGATTTGGACGAACCAGTACCTGTTCACTCAGGTGAAAGTTCATTATCTTCCAAAACTAAAACCATTCCAGATTTAGAAAGAGAGAACAAACTCAACAAGCAGGGCACTGATTTTGGAAGGTAACTGCGAAATGAAGAGTTTTTCATTGAAGACTAGGCTCTAGAGAGACAAAACAATTAATATACTCACTACGACATGATTCTCGAAACATTGCCAACCTCATGCATCAACACTCTCACACAACAACCACCACAGACTCCACACTAAAGACCCACATCAATTTCCCACACCCGTCGCCCCCTTAACATCTTTATTCCCCGCATTCTCCGACGCCTCCACAGCCGGAGGCGTTGCAGATGAAGGAGGCAGCGGAGCACGCGGCGGTTGCAGCGGCTGATGTTGAGTTGATGGTTGCGAAACCCTATCCCCGACCAAGCTAGGGTCGGAGAGATCCTCGGGCAGAGACATGATCACACTCTGGGACGGCCTTCTCTGGTGACGGCTTGGTCTCTCAGACATTGTTGGAGGAGCAGGAGGAGTAGGAAGCGATAAATTAAGATGAAGCAGTCTTTAGAGTTAATGGCAGTAAGTACATGGAAAGAAGAGAAAAGAAGTAGGGTTTTAAAAAGGGGTTGACTGCGTAGGAAACGTGTTAGTCTGTAATTATCCATATCCTAGATTTATGGACATGACTTGAATCTGCCCAAATCAACAGTTACGTTTTTTCGGTTGGGGGGGGGTTGTCTGAGAAGCCCTTGTCCATTTTTCTGGTTTTTGTGGAATTAAATTACTGCGTTTAGTTGGTTATTGACTGTTAATGGTACCGTTTTGTATTTATTGAATTGAACGTTAGGTGGAGGTCATGTGAGCTTTCGTAAGAGGTGGAGGTTGAAAACCTTCTTCCAAATATCTCATTGAATTGTGTGGATACAAACGGTTCCAACAATTAAATATAACTTATTTAATTTATATTTATTTGAAATTTGTACAAGTCCCATAATACGAAGCTTTATAGAGAGATTAAAAGAGAGACTAATTTAGAATAGGTTTGATAAAAAATTAACTTTAAATTCAAAATTATGAAACAAATTTTAATTTAATTGAATTTTAAATTAATTTAAATTTAATAAGATGATTTATAAATTTAGTTTAATTTAAATTCCTTTGAAGTTATTCAAAATGATCCAATCTCAACTTAATTCTAATTTTTTACGAAACTTACTTAAACTTATTAGAAATTTTGACTTTTGTATTATTTAATTTTTTAGTTTAATCTATTTTAATAATTTTTATTACTAAAAATTTATCGACTAATACTAATTATTATAAACTAATAAATTTTTATAAATTAAAATAAACTAATTAATTTTTATTCAGTAAAATTTAATTTCTTTAATAGACAAGAATAATCTCTTTTATTAATCATATTTTAAGTTATTTAATTTTCTGTCATTTTTATTAAATATCAATTTCATAAATGTTTTATATTATTTCAACTTTTATACTCTAAATATCTTATTTTATTGATTTAATTTTTGTCTCTTTTAAACAAAATATTTTTATCTTTTAATCACAATTTATTTTGAAATTACTTATACATCAGGGCCAATTGGACTGTTTCATTTAGTTATATTAAAACAAAAAACAAAAAAACAGCGTCGATTTTTACGTTTTGATAAGCCCACAGGCTAGGTCAAACTAGTCCGATTTATACTCGGCTTAGCTTAACCCGTGACTCGAAAAACTCATGCTAAAATTGGGCCAGGCTAAAATAAATATCCCTAATTATTTATACTTTTCCTAGAGTTTTTTTTTTAAGTTTTATATGACTTCGATACATGCCATTTAAATATCTTATCCAAAACTTTTAAGGCATCTTGGGTGGATTCGGTTTCCTGAACTCTGCTAGAATTGCACCCTGCACTAAGATGAAGGTTACAAATCCTTTTATGTAAAAATAATTATTTTCATGGTTCAATTAATCTTCCACACTTAATAAGAATCCAACCAGATTCATCCAATTAATAAAACAACTCAACATAAAATAATTAATTTATTGAAAAAATTAGACTCTTCTTATAAGCTTTGCAATGTTTGAATGTTATGGAAAGAGAGAGAGGGGACAAAGAGTTGGACAATTTTGTCCTTCTTCGTAAATTAGACAACTATTAATTATATTTTTGAGTTTTTAACAACTTATCAATTAAGTTAATAAAGTGGCTCAATAAATAATCTTGATTAATGGGTTGAAGTCCAAGAGGAAAATGAATCACAATTAGTGTGAACCGAACCTATATCGAGCTTGTAATGGGGAAGCCCAATATGGAAGTTATATATAAAAGTTAAGGTCTCCTTCAGTTGCTTATGTAATTCGTAAGCATAAGGATCCTCTGACTCGTTAAGAGCGCTTACGTCTTAAGAAAATTGAAGAAAGACATTAACCGAGTGTAGGTGATCGACTTCCGCAAAGGTTTCGGGGATATTAGAGCTCATTTTGGTCTCAGAAACTACTTCGGAACATCGGATGGAACTGAAATCAGGTATTATGCATTTCCTTTATTTTAATCTTTTCATGAACGATCCGGAACACGTAATAAGGTCTATCCTACATGTTACACAAAGAATTTTTGTTCATACGCATCATATGAAAAGAATATCTCTTTTTTTATTACAAATTAATTGTTATAAATGTTTAAGGTAGTGTAAGCAATGATTAAAAAATTTGATTAGCTCAACCGATTCTACGATAAAACCTTTAATTAGCTAACTTTTCGGTTCAGTTTTCAATTTTTGTTTTGATTTATTTTAATAAATTTTGTTGTTAAAATTGATTAGTTTATTAATTAATTAGAAAATTTTCTTAAATTAATATGTTTTTATAAACTAAAATAAATCAATTAATTTTCATTCAATAATCTCCTTTTTTAATTAACTTTCAAATTAATTGATAGGTAATGACAGTCTCTTTCAAAGATATTTTAAATTCTTTAATTTATTCAATCTTTAACTAATTTTATGATAGTCTAATAATACCGACTGAATATTTTAAACTTTAAACATCTTGTTTAACTTCTTACGTGATTTTTAAAACATTGAATATAAGAATGCTTTTGGACATCAAATCACAAAAGAAATAAAAAATATATATTAACAAATTGTTAAAATTGATCTAATTTAGGAGAATTTTAAATATTTTATAAGGTCACATTTACAAAATAATGTCTTTCAAATAATTGACGAGTTTCTTAAAGATTTTCAAGCGTTGATACGTGAATTTGAGTTATATAAAATTTTTCAAAAATTGTAAGTAATTGATTTTCTTAAATATTTATATTCTAAAACTTTAAATAACTATTTAAATTTAATTTCTAATTTAATTTTTATTTTTAAATAATTTATTTAGAACATATAACTTAGAGTTATTTGATTCAAATTCATTATAAAAATGAATTAAACATAAGAAAATAATAATGTAAATATTGCGGCCTAATTTTTTTTTATTAAAAACCATTTACAAAGAACCTTAAACAAATAAAAATCATTTAAAAATAAGAATAATATTTTAATTTTGATGAAATTACTAACAAATTTAAATAATTTAAGACTACATTTCACTATTAAAACAAAAAGACTTACGTGGCTTTACGCGTGGGTCAAACTTGGTGGGCTTCATGTTTAGCTTTAGAGCCCAAAGATGACACGTAATCGTACAGAGCCCAAAGCCATTTCCAATAATGCACGTCAGCTTACGGCCAGTCAAAATCGCCCATCTCTAAATCAGGCGGAACATACATGACATTTGTCTCGTTGCCACGTGGCACGGTCTTGCATGAGTGGGTCCTTCTATTTATCCACTTGTTTTTGATATAAATAAGTCTGTTATCCCGTAATCAGAAGGCTCGAATTCAAATCCTGATGATGACAAAAATCTGTTTAGTCAATGCTTTACTTTTCACGAGTTAACTCGGTATAAGAGTGGATAATTTAAAGACACCTTCTTCCGATCAGGACCTTCTTAAAACATCTCCCGACTCACGCCCAAAAAAAAAAAAAAAAGCCTAGTAATTTTTTCCTTCTTTTTTGCTTTGAAAGTTTTAAATCTAAACCGCGAGCAGAGCTTCTTCTTCTCTCTGGTTTTTGGCCGCTCTCTGCGTTTCCGCTTCATGTATTCGTTTACAGAGAATCTAAAACCCTAACCCTAACACTTATATTCTGAAACTTCATTTATCGAATGAATCAAATTTATGGGTAACAAAAGCTCAATTCGGTAACAAAAGCTCAATTCGTTAACAAAAGCTCGTGGTTTTGCGGTTTTCGGGATTTATAAGTTTGGAGTTTGTCCATGGGAGAAAGTGTAATTTGTGCGGAAATGGCCTTGGATGTGAATTTTGAGAAAGATAATACTTCGGATGACGAGTTTCTGGTAGCCGGCACAGAGCAGGAAGCGTTTCCCTACAGGAAAGAGGCAAAAGAAGCGTCAACTGAGGGTATTAAGTCTGAAGTTTCGAGTCCCATAGTTTCGCCTAGAGAAAATGCTTCGAGTTGTCAAGAGATTAGTAGCCACCGGTCTGACTTGTTATGAAGTTACCAAGTGGGTAGTGGCAGGGAAACTTACACGTCTTCTGGAAGTTCGAGTCCGGTTGAAGCCCTGAGTGAGGAAGAACCACCGATTAGTGAGAACACGGGCTCGCATGTCAGCATCCCTCAGAATGCCTGGTTCGGTTTCTGTTTGTCACGCTGTGTTGGAGATACCTAAGTGGTTAGGTCGGTTGTGCTAGGCCCAGGCCTATCTTCACATGTCCATAGCCCGTTCGGCTCATTAGGAGTAAGACTCCCATGCAAACACAAATATCTACGAAAACCTAGCATTCACGGCATATATAAGGTACTATTCTACCACGATTCAGGTACGAGAT
>JAOTBA010000004.1:26562176-26574073 GCA_025629845.1 Erythroxylum squamatum | reverse complement strand
GTAATAAGCAGAGATGGAGAGGGATCCTTGGCGACATTCGGCAATTTCTTGCCGAATTTGGTAGATTCTCGATTCGTTTCCTTGAGAGAACCTGTCATGGAGGTCGCTCCAAACTGCTGCTGCTGTCTCTGAGAAGATCACACTGCGAGCTATATCAGGCTGAATGGAGTGAAGGATCCAAGTTATCACCAGATCATTGCAACGTTGCCACAATGGGAATTTTGGATCAGTTGTTGGTGGAGCTTTCATAGTCGATTAAACCAAGCTTGTTCTTGGCGCTGAGGCTGAGGCGCATTAAGCGGCTCCATTCCCCGTAGTTGTGTCCATCCAACGGTATGTTAACTAAAGTGAGTCCGGGTGTGTCCAAATGATGCAAGGTCAGAGGGTCAGGTAGTAGTGTTTCCTTCTCCTCTGTTCCTTGATATGTGGGTTCCTGTTTTAATTGCTCTGGGTTTGCAACCGTGTCAACCATGTTGGTTGGTGTGGTGGTGTTTTGGGTTTTGTTTGTGGCGGAAGGTGTTAAGCTAAAGGAACTAGAACCTATAGCTCTGATACCATAAACAAATTAACGAAGGATTGTAATGATTCTTATATCTCTATTTCTTGTATCTATTGCTGTACACATTGACTATTATATAAATACAATGAAGAGCTATTTTGAGTAACTGAACTATTTTAGGGATACAATTATGCACAAAATCAAGAGCCTATAATTATGCTATTCCCATCATAAATGAATCCTGATTTTCTTCGCTGATTTCCTTTCGTTCAACAATTTACGTATAAACAATTAATATTTAAAATTTAATTTCTTATAAGATTTTAGATCGTAATTCATAAATTATTTTACATATAAATAATTAATTTTATCAAATATTAATAAGCTAATATTATCCGCTATTAACTACTTTACTGATAGAATTAACAGCTAACACAATTTGCTCTTTGCTTTAGTCGATTTCTTAATCTCTAAATTCTCTCGAGTGTATGTATTAGACTTTGCCAATCCAATCAGCAACTTAGGATCCAATTAATCCAGTTTAACACAAACAGATTACGAAAGAAGTTTTATACTCAATCCTGAATGCATTTCAAGTATGGAACCAATCACGTTAAGAAAACAATGACTGGTTATTGTCATTGTTAAGTATGTAAACCATGGCTGTCAGTTTAATCAAGTGAAGAATTCTCAAACAGCTGATGTGCATTGATTAAGTATATTCAGGAAATGAAAAAGCATAGCTTCCCATTTTCAAAAGAAGGGTCTCAGTACTAACCTCTCAAGACGTGGAAGCATCGCCATCTGACAACCATTGATCCATCGTCAGCTATTCTTAGGCCAAACAATTTCATTCACCATCCTACACTCACCTCCTGAAATATATACGAGGACGCAAAGCTGATCCAGTTGTGTGGTTCTAAATAACCTTCCCTATCGCCACAATCGTAGTCCGAATTTCAAGAACCAGTAAGAATGGTTAAACTAAAGTAACACGAACTCGTAAGGATATAGCTTCTAGTTTCTACGAGCACCTTGCATCAAGCCTTTGGTTTTATCCTTTTTTATTTAACTGCAATTTGTGTTCGTTCATGAACGCAACTTGCAATTGCCGCGTACATTTCTTGAGAAGTCATAGAAGCAATCAATCAAAATCATACAGTAGGGCAGTTCAATGATCACGGTTGCCAAAATTCATCCCATAATGCTAAGATCAACACAGTACATATCCATTAGGGCCTTAGGATGGTGAAGATAAAATTTAAGCGATCTTATTAAAATTCCATAACAAGAAAGATTTTGCCATTCATTGGATTATGTTCAATCACTACATCTATCGTGAACCTCTAAAAACGTTCGACGAAATCGAATGATATTCAAGAACTGGTAAATTTGGTAACCGCCTTAGTGCCTTCAGAAACAGCATGTTTGGCGAGCTCTCCGGGCAGGACCAATCGAACGGCAGTTTGGATCTCCCTGGACGTGATTGTAGGCTTCTTGTTATACCTCGCTAATCGCGAAGCTTCTTGAGCAAGCTTCTCGAAGATATCGTTGATGAAACTGTTCATGATCCCCATTGCCTTGCTCGAGATCCCTATATCTGGATGCACCTGTTTCAACACCTTGAATATATAGATCTTATACGTTTCGGTGCTCTTCTTTATCTTCTTCTTCTTCTTCTCGACGCCACCTTCTTTGGAGATCTTTTTCTCCGCCTTTGGTCCCTTCTCCGCCGACGCCGGAGCCTTCTCCGCAACCGCCGGTTTCTTCTCCGCCGGCTTCTTCTCGGGCTTAGGCGCCATAAAAACAAAAAACAATAAAACTCTAGTAAATTAGGAGTGAACAGAAATGGAGAGCGAGTCTTCGTTCGGTGAAGAAGATTGGGAAAAGCGGAAGGTTTATATAGAGATGTGAACTTAAATGTGATTGGCTGATATAGTCTCGCGCGGATCGATGACCAGGCAAGAATACGGAGCGTTAGATGAAGAAAAAGGGATGAATGGAGGGATGAGATCTAAGATTTGCAGTAATCTGATCGATTTTCCGCCCGGGCCTTAGAGTAGAAATTTTTTAATTTTATTATTAATTAATAATTTTTATAAATTAATAAATTCTTATATATTAAAATTAATTAATCAATTTTTATTTAACAATTATTTTAATTAAATGAAATAATTAAAAAATATCTTAATTATATTTTAAATTTTTTAATTATATTTAATCTTTAATAAATTAACATATTTTTTAAATATTAAACCTCCGATTTAATTTCTAATACAATTTTTAAAACATCAGTAATTATCAAATCCGACTTTAAATTGAACCCTCCACTTGTTAAAATTCTCAATTGAGCCCAAAATAATATATCCACTTTAATTTCACCTATTTGTTTTCAAATTCTTATTTATTTAAGTTTTTAATTTCTTATTTAATTTTAATTTTCTCTCAAGTCAACGAACTGGCACTCAAGAGTAATAGTAACTATCAAGTCAAACAAACTGGCACTCTTGTATATGCTATAAATTCTCTAAAGTTGAAACATCTGAACACAATACAAGATTAAACAAGGACCCTGAAAAGAAATCAGCGAGTTGTATGCATCCAAGGCCTTGATCTCCCAAGCAAAAAACAGGAATTACAGAAACCAGAAAGCAGGCTCCATTGCAAACTTTCCAAGAACTGCAGTTGAAGCATGAACTCAAACCAACCTGAAAATTTTAACAGGGAAAGAATAATGACTGGTCCAGTAATTGCACCCAAAAATAATGATATAGGGCATAGTCAAACTAAGTGTGACCTTCTATTTCATGACGTAATAACTTTACCTCTACAGAACCATTGCAAGGTTTTGTATCAGGTACAGTGCAGATTGAACAAAGAAGAAACTCAACAGGGAAGATGTTTATCTATGCATTTATTTCTTTGATAGACAGGATCATTCATTTTGGTATTGCATATAAAAATCTTCAATAATCATAATCTGTTCCACATGGACACATAAAGGTGATACTCTATGCACAATCAGACTGCTCAGTTACATAATGCTCTTAACTCCACAAGAAGATGACTAAACTTCCTAACTTAAACCAAAACAATTCGGAGCCATATCAGGAATTCAGAATGATTCTACTAATAGTTTACTCGGGTTACATTGAAAATATATTTCCTTGAAAACCAGTGAATAGTATCCCTACAAACATATCATATTTACACTATCTCCGGATGAAGTCTGCCAAAAGAAGGAGAAAGTACTCTGGTCAAGCAGCAACTTGGGAAATCCTACAGCAGCTGTACTTTTCCTACTTCCAGTGAGCCCCAAGATTCTACTTGCTAACATAAGAGAACATTTGACTATCAAATATTTCAGGTGAAGTAGAATGGTGGATAATTCTTTACAAATATAAAGGGTAAGCTATGGTCAAACCAGAAACATGTACGAAATCTGATGAGCAAACCACAAAAAATGTTTCAGTTGTAACCACCATAAAAGCAACCTGGCCACAACTTTTGCATACTCAAATGTAACATATCGATATCATTCAAACCAGATTGTAAAATCATAAAAGCCATAATAAGAATTATGGATACACTGCAATCCGTGCTAATGGCAAACAAAGAGACCAAAACCATTGTGAATTCCCACCAATATTCTATAATCGCAATGATCTCACGAACCACATCATCATTATGACTAGCAAACACATCATGAAATCCAGACTCTCATTTCCTATCTTACTGAAATCTTACTTCTACATCTGGAACACGCTATTAATAATATAAGCTTCAACTTCGCTATAAATCTAATTAAGCTGCTCAACCTTTAGTTCTTACCAATAACATAAGAGTATTCCTTCGATTGAAAAGGACCAACACATAAAGGGCATTTTATGAAATGATTCCTTCAACTTCTCTACCACTGATTAGGATAGTAAGTCAAAGTCATGTTCTTATAATGTTCAAAACAAATCCCAGCAGAAATGAAAACTAAATAATCATTGACCAAAAAGAGAAAGCATAGCAAAGTGAATGTTAATTCAACATACCTTGATGAAGCACCGTTGATATTCCGATGAAGAATCCGAGCACCAGCACTAGAATCCCCACCATCAATCAACTCTCTCAACCCTAAGTTCTTAACTTTTTCTTCTTCTTTCTTCTCCTCCTCATCTTCCTCTTCCTCTTCCTCTTCTTTCTCTACCTTATCAGTCTTACCCACCAATCTCTCAAAGTAATTCCCATATATATACTCAGGTGTATACCCGTTTTCTTCATCAAACAACATTATATGCCCATGCCACTCCCAAACCCGATAACCCGACCCCTTCTCTTCATGAAACCCAACGCATATATGGTGTTCCCCAATCGTCACCGCCTGACCCGAATTGGGTTTCAAGGAATTGGTCTTCCCGGAGAGAATAATCCGGATGATTTCCTTCTCAAGCTTGGACTCCTCTTTGGAGAGTTGGGTTTTGGAGTCGGAGTTCTCGTCGTCGGAATCCTCTGAAAGATCGTTCGCGGCGTCGAAAAGGATATCCTCCAGGGATCGAGAGGGGAAGGAGTTGTTCGCGGTGGTCGGAGGGCGGATTTGGAGGCGACCCATCAAGGTTTGGAGGAGGAGATTGTCGAAGTTTGAGGTGTTGGTGAAGGAGCTCATGGTGTTCGAGGTTTGGGCTCTTCGGGGTTTTCAGAGAAGTGAAGAGGGTTTATGACTCAAAAGGGTTGTGTATGTAACTATAATATATAAAAGATATTTCATACTTTGGGGATAACAGCCTTAAGTCTTGAGCATAAGAAGGAGTGATTCCTCATCTGGTGCCCGTGCGTTTGTTTTCTGACGGTGAAGTTATTACTCAAAAGTGATTACTTAAATTATACGGGAAGTATATGCCATTTACTCTATTAAAAATGACAATAACCTAGTTTGCCTTCTTTTTTTTTACCTTCTTGCATTCAAAAGGTAAAATTGCTCACTCCAATTGTCCTCACATTCCGGCCCAACAGAGTGATGAGGGATAAATCACGGTTTAATCTCACTTAGCCTATCAGAAAAGTGGCTCAGTGCTTGGTATGCACAAAGAGCCATCACATTAGATGAAACTCTCATATTGCCGCTGTCAGGACTCAAACCTAAGATCTTACACCCAACTTCCTTCCTAATAAATCTATTTTATTCGTTGGTTTCTTTTTATAGTCTCAATTTTTTAACTTATCAATTTGATCTTTCAAACAAAATTTTCTAAAGAATAATGAACAAACTTCGCAATCTAATTTTAATAACCGGATTAAGAGGCATAAATAACTTGAATGATATTTTAAAAAATCATAATCAAGAATCAGATAATTAATAGATAAACACGATTGGTCAAACAGATTTTATGGTAGACTTCAAATAACACCCAACTGTTTTGCCTTGCCGTCATTATTACTGCCAGTAATGTGTAAATTAGAGTTAAACTTATAAAAGATACTATGACATTGCAGAACCCTAAATCCCATTCATTTCCAGAATAGCATTTTGTGCCCATTTAGGCCTTACTGGACCATTACAGCTTGCTAGGAAATCCAGTATGGGGCTAGTTCTACAGCAATATATACATGAAGTTTAAAATCTTCTAAATGGTAAACAAATAACTTGAATAAGGCGGAATAACTGAATTAAACATGGCTAAGATCTATCAAACAATAAGTTGCAACCTCTCTCTTGAATAGGAAAGGTATTAAATACACATAAACCAGTGACAATTGAAAGAAAGCTATGAAAGAATAATTTTTTTTTTCAGGGTTTAGGGATATGAAGATCAAAATAGGAACTGACAAATGAAAGAAATCTATGAAAGAGTATAAAAAATTTTCTCGGGCGAGGGGAAGATGAACATTCATTACAGTGAGATGAACATACATATGGTTACATTGTTGTAATAAGCAAATACCAAATCCGACTACAGATGTACCACAAACACATAGGTGGGAACACCAATATGTGCATAAATCAACATAAAGGAAAACTATATATAGCAGCAACTATGTATATAGGAGAATTCAACAAGTTCTGTAGGTCTTATGTAAAGTCTAGAACCACTACCGCCTCAGGCTCTCAACAATGTAATCTGCATAAAGGTTCCTAAAATTGCAAAAGAGTAAAAATGGTTAGGACTAATTCGCATGTGATCAAAGATGAGAATTTTAGGTCAGGAGGAAATTAAAAATAAAAATTAGAAACTGTTCAGTGAAGTAAGATCTTATGCCAGATTCTTTGGTGAACTCAGCTCAGATACAAGCCAAACTTTTTAGCTCACACCACAGGCAAAACCAAAAGAACAATGCAGATTTTATGCCTGATTCTTCAGTGAGCCTACCGACACACAAACTAAATTTCAACTTGCACATGAACAAAGGAAAAAGAATAATGCAGATTCTTTGGACAACCAACTGAGATTAAAAAAGCCAAACTTTAACACACATACAGACAAACAAAAAGGTCAGAGAGGCACACCCACTTACATTGAATGCTGGATTGCATCGTATGCATCTGCAGCTGGCAGGAAGTCGTTAACAGCAACTTCCTTATTCTCATTTTTCTTGTCTGATTATATCATTAAGAAAAAGAATATATAAAATGGACTTTCATAGGTTCTGGCATCATTTTGGTTCATTCTTAAATTCGTCATTTTTCATGTGTTCAGAACTTGCTAATGATGTAGAATACTAAGAAGGATACAATCCTCAAAGAAGCGACGAATTTCAGCAAGACGATGTGGTGGAAGTTCCTTGATGTCATTGTAATGGCGGTACTCAGGATCGTCAGCACAAACAGCAATTATCTTGTCATCTTTCTCACCCTAAATTGAACAACAGCTTTCAAAGGCAGAAAAATTGGAGGCATGAGAATAAAAGGGCCCAACTTTTCTCATTCTGGGGACACACACCTGATCAATCATTGGCATAAGGCCAATAGCTTTAGCCCGAAGGAAGCAACCTGGAAGAACTGGTTCCTGCACAATATATGTGGTTCTCAAGATAATCAAGACAATCATACTTCCAGCAAAAATAAAGAATAAACCAGAAAACAATCGAGAGCTCAGTTATGGCCCTTATTACAAGCATAAGTAGATGGATTTTATCTAAAAGTTTCAGAATGACGTAAGTACTTAAAGAATAAGTTCTTCCAGGCAAGCATACGTGCATCACAAACAGCAAATGTGATGATATACCTGCATGATAATCAAGACATCCATGGGATCATTATCCTCACAAAGAGTACGAGGAATGAAGCCATAATTGTGAGGGTACACGACTGAAGAGTAAAGAATACGGTCAACCTGCACATGCAACAATTTTTTAAGTTAGACAAGTAATTAAAAAGATACACAGAAATGAGCTCAGCAACAACAATTACCTTGATGAGTCCGGTTTTTTTGTCAAGTTCATATTTCACCTTGCTTCCTTTGCCAATTTCAACTACCTGCATGAATTATTAGCCATGTTTGAACCAACGTTGGTCAAGTAAACATAACATAGATAAAACAATCATAAATCAGGCAACCAGATATAACATAGAAACGTTAATGATCTAGAAGATTGTAATTTGAAAAAAAATCACAGGAAAGAAATTCACAAAGTAATTTCTACAGTTACCAATAAACAGATGAAATTGAAATGACATTGTAAGGTCAAATCAACAAACCATTTTAAGTTTTTCCAAGTGAATGAAAGTTGATATCTATCATAAGCAATTATCTGTGTTTATTATGTGTAAAAAGGGGTTCAATCAGACACATGATTGCACAAGGAGACTATTGCTGGTTTTACAACTCCCTTATACCAAACCACTCAAAAGGACTTCCTGTTATTATTGTTTAAGGTGGCTAATGAAATCATGTAGAACTAGGTGCAGAACCAGTCTAGAACTAAAGCTACACTGAATATCAGAGTTAGGGCAGGAAATGTTACACAATTGAATATCCTTGGAGCTCCAGGTCCTGCATTTTAAAAGAAGCCATATAAAACACGTTATCAACTTAAATAGAACAACTATAAAGATTTAATTGAATTTGGCTTACAAAAATGTTTTATACCTATCTCAAGATCATGCCAGGGGTGTGCAGCAACAGACCTTCTGGTCATGGACGAAAGAATCCTTTCATTCAAAGGTGGATGAGAGGATTGGTTGGAGATGACAGACTTGACTTGAGTATCATTAGGAGGAGCCATATCTGCCAGTTAACATAAATTAGTAATGAAAATTGGGATCACCATGAACTGCCAATGTACATGAAATAACTGTATAAACAGAGAATCTGTTATCATTGTACAGAGTTAATCCATGCCAGATTATTCGGGAGCAGAAGTCAAAAACACAGCAGTTACAATCAACAGCGGAAACCATATAAGAACAAGGAACATCGTGGGGTAATATTGGAAAAGTGCAATATTCAGACCAGGATTCTGGCAAACCCAGATCTGCTTAATTTTCAGAACAATGGGATTGAATAAACCAATCGGACCTCAATCAGTGACCTGAAAAACTTTCTAGCGTCCAACAGACATTTCAGCAAACGATATGTACCATTCTAATCATACATTTAACTCAAGTTGACATGTCTACAACTCGCTAATACAAAACCTTGGAAAAAAAATTGACATATATAGTCATTTAACACATTTTCACAGATCCTTCGCAGGCTCGTCCTGAGATTACAGACCAACACGATTCAAACCCCTTATCACACGCTCACGCTGTGACTTGATCCCTCTCCTTAACAATTAAGCAACATCTCACACTCAGAGCTAAATGAGTAGCCAACCTGGCCTATATCATTCTGTTTGTCATGAAAATGCTCTAATGTCGAGATACAAGTCCGTCGATAAAAAAAATCTGGAGAAAAAAATCCAATATAAAACTACTTTTATGACACTAACATGAAACTTACGGCTTAATCTAAGAGCCATAGATCCACCGAAATCGTCTCAGCATTAGTAAGAACTCAAAAAAAGTAAAAAAGCTAAATAAGATCGTAAAACAGCCAATAAATCAAAGAACACAGAAACAGTTAACGCAGAAAACAGATTACTAGACTCATAAAAAATCAGAAACCACCAGAAAAAAGAAGTATCTCAATCGACTCTTACACACCTGAAGGCAAGAGCAAGTCCATATATGTTAAACTGACCTGGTAACCGTCAACAGGTTCCGATCACTGAAAACAGAACAAAACGCACAGATCTCGAAAGCAAGAGAGAAAAAGAAGTTAAGAGAGAGAATATTCGAGAAGAGAAGAGTAATAGAGACGACTTAGTTGTAGAGTGCTGGTGGTGCTATGCTTGGGGGCCTGGGTCTCTTAAGTAGAGGAAAGCGAGAACCATGGATAGAATGCGTTCCCGCTTTCATTCCTTTTATTTTTATAATTTTTTTAAAACCGCACCAAAAATGGCAAAATAAAAATAATATAAACTTTTAAAAACTGCGGTTAAATGCGGTATGTGACGGCATCAACCCGTATATTCCGTTGGGCAATTATGTTGTGGTTGCCAGCTGTGTGTTCTCCACGCGTGTCGACCTATCATTGGTTCATAGTGGGACCCACTTGTGAGATAGACCGACTTCCTAACGGTCTTTGCGCCAATGTTTCATGTTTGGTCGGCTTTGCGTTATCCCTAATTAACGGTAAGGAGTCTCTGTTACGGTTCCGTTGGGGCATATTCTAAAATTTTCACTTACAAGGTAATATGGTATGTTACGTGAATCTGGACCATTAACTATAGAAAAGTTACTGATCGTGACAAGGTGAGGCAATAATAAAATTAAGGAAAAAGGTATAAATTATTCCTAACGTTTATTAAAAAGCCTAAATTAACATTTTAATAAAATTTTTAACATTTTATTTTATTAGATATTACAATTAATATTTATGAGTTAATATATTAGAATTTTGTAATATATTCTCAAAATTATGTTGTAGTAGTATAAAAAAATATCCTTATATTGTTAAGTAACTTAAGTTTAATGCCGTAGTAAGGTTATATTAAAATAAGGATTGAATAGAAATTAATATTAATTTCATCGTCATCACATCCAGTTCGAAGTCCCGCAAAAAAATAGAGTTTGGAGATATCTGATAGTACGCAACGTTACCCCTACATAGTAAAGAGATTATTTTCGGTAGATTCATATGTAAATGTGACAATAAAAGAGTAATACAGGTTAAAGAGTAAATAAGTAAAACTGGCGCGTTAAATAATTATGTAAAGAAAATTATAATAAATAAATAAAATATAAAATATAATCAAAGAATGTATCTAATGGTCTTTAGATTTGCTAGTATCTGATAAGCTGCAAGTCCACTCTTCTTGTCGATAGTTATGTTAACAATTAAATTACAATTATTTATATTTTATATTTATAAAGATATTTAAAATTGAACCGTATTTTTAATAAAATTTTATAGATTTATTAATACAATACTTTTATATATATATATATATACAATATTAAAAAAAAAGAGTAGCCACCTAGAAGACCAATTTTGAGTAATCTTCAGATTTGTAGGATTTGATTGGAAGAGACTTTTACGGGCACGATGCGTGTAAGCTGACCTGGATCCAATTTGGCATATCACACGATTAAAATGAAGTTAGATATCTTCTGAACGCAACTTCCGTTAGTTAATGTTAATAAAAACGGTGACCTCTTCAGCGGAGACTGACGGTGACAGGAAGAAAAAAAGAACGGTTAAAATGCTTCGGAGAGTCTGCGGTTACACCGACATGACACCGAGACTAGTATAGTGGTATTAACGTCGAAGCAATAACAACTGATTGGATCGTGTCAACTGTATTCTTATATTAAACAAATAAGAATCTTATAATATGGGAATCCATTCCATGTGAAATTATGCCTATCCATTTGCATTTTTGGTCTTTCCATAACCTACCAGTCTTAATTGAAAATCTCAAAAGGGTACAACTGCATAAACGTCTACATTGAACGACAAAGAAGACCGTTAGTGATGGGTCTTATTAGTTGGTGTAAAGTCTCCAATGATCAAGGAGGAAAATAATGACCCATTTTTAGATTTGTGCGTGTGGACCTGCTGGCTTATTTGACTTGATCAGGTTTTGTTTCGATTAAGTCTCCATTTACTTAGAACTTATACCAGTAGAGTTTTTATTAGTAGAGTTTTTTTCCGTGGATCTTTTCCTGTTTAGCTGTCATTAAAAAAAATTTTGTGAAAGAACTTCATGCAATAGACCGTTTGGTAATATAAAAATAAAAATATTTTTAATTTTAACTATATTTTATTTTGTAATAAAATTATTTATGCATATAAATATTATTTAAAGCATATTAAACAATATGCAAAGCACAATATATTAATTATTATATAATTTTAAACTATAT
>JAOTBA010000004.1:26521455-26550398 GCA_025629845.1 Erythroxylum squamatum | reverse complement strand
CACTGATCCTGGCGATTTCGGGGACGTTCCGAGCAGATGGTCTGCTCTTCCGCACCGCGTCCATGTGATGGATGCACTGGTTCTTCCCCTGCAAGAATATGTTTTTGGAATTGAGATCTGAATTTTAGGATGATTATACATCTATAGTTTTGAATTGATTGCGAATATATGCATGTAAGATGTAATAAAGGATAATTGGAAGATGAGATTAATGATAGCGACATTTATAGAAGTTCAAAAGGTTAAGTGGAATTGTTATTGTGAGTACATATCTGATAATGGGATCACCATGGCAAGTGAGAATATTGAGCACCTATGTATTATATGTGTGGAGATGATATAGGAAGCAATCTATGACTTATTGAATGTTCGTTAGTCATAATTCCCATAGCTCAAAGTCTAAGATGAATTAGAATAACACATGAAACTACTTATAGTGATCAATCGGGGATAGATTGAGATTGTTAATGATGTTACTATGTGTGATGAATTCAAGGAAAAAGAAGAAGGGCACGATCGTAGCATAGTCCCTACTATCAAAGACATGTGCAAAAAGGAGAAGTGTTATCCAGAATCAATGAGATTAAGATATCCTTAGCATAAGTTATTAATTGGTGAATTGTCATAAATACATCTTTAGATAAGATGTAATGACCTTGATACTAAATATAAAGATGATAAGATGATATTAATTATGTATTTATATGTTGACGATCTCATCTATAACGGTAATGATAAAGTCATACTCATTGACTTTAAGAAGTCTATAATGAATGAATTTGATATGAAAATTTAGGGTTAATATATTTTTTTATTAAAGTAATATAATCACTTATTGATATTTTTATATCATAGAAAAATGTGTTGGAAACTCTTGACAGGTTTAAAATGAAGGACTGTAATTCAATATCCACTCTAGCTAAACTTAGTATGAGACTCACAAAGAATGGAGAAAAATAAATGATGGGTGATACTTTTTACAAGAAAATTATTAAAAGTCTTATATATTTGACATCAACCAGACCAAAAATTATGCATGACGTCAATTTAATCTATAGATACATGGATTGAACATCATATCGTTTTACATTTTATATAAGAAATACTTTATAATGACTAATGATATAGGTTCCTTGAAATCAACCATGAAATATATAGAGATATTTGATAATTTTAAATTTTAAAGTTAAAGAGAAAAAGGGTTAAACTAAGAAGAATTTTAACTTATGTAATCTTAACTTTTAATTACATAGTTTTTAAATAAATAAATATATCTAAGTTATGATAAGTCAAAATAATTTATAAATTTTAATTAAAATGATAAATTAACCTATCAAAATACCAATCATTTTTAAATGCATCACTTCTTTAGAAATATCACTACCATAACCTGACATAAGATCCCACAAAAGTAGAATTTTAGTGGCATAAGTATATCAATAAGGAGAAAACAGTGTTAGTTTATGCCCTATAGCCAATCGATTGGTTGTAATTTAGTGAAATAAATATTTAAAGACATTATTTATCTTATACATATGTAGATGCATATGATAAAAGTCAATAGGGTAATTATATATTACAAATAACATTATGATGATATTATAATTATAAGATTCATATTGCATTTATGTATTATCCCTAAATCGTTCTTAGCATTGTTCTATTAATACTGAACATTAATATAAATTAAAAAGATTAACACATTTTATATTTATTCTTTATGAAGGAATTAGTCGATCTCATAGACTAAAATATGAAAATACTTAAACAAATATGTGGGTGCTTGTTAGAGAACAGTTTCTCTGAACTGACCCCATATGAAAAATCCATTTGGATCATTACATTTATGTCTATAGAAATTCATTGTGATAATTGTATAAATGATCCTTTAACTTGAGATCTCCAAAGTATCTCATATAAGAATTACTGTCGATACTACTTATGACCTATTCTAGTCAAGAGTAACTCATTTGATAGTTATTGGATATAGTATGAACTATATGGAGATAGTTGAGTGATCAGTATAGGATTCATCACCCTAAAGTAATTAGAGATAATGTTCATTGTTCTCAATTAGTATTGATTCAAGAAATCATTGGCCAAGGTGGAATGACACTTTCAAAATAGTTTTCAAATGTTATTAATTTAATCAATTACGAATGATAGAGAACTATTATGATTGAACTCAAATAGAGTAGACATTGATTTCATATTTCATGTGTAGTCAAAACATTGTATGATGAAAGTATTGAATTATACAAGAAATCATGCACAAAAGGTTAGTTTAGTTTGAAACTACTTTGAGATTCCTAAAAGGTGGTCATAATGTATTGCTAGACACTAATCTTGATTTCTAAATATAAATTGTTTATTTATAGAATTAAAGATAAATTAAAAGAGTTTAATTTATGTAAGCCTAAATATGATTTAAAGTTAAAATTTATATCTATTGCCAACATATTTGAGAATCTAATAGGTCACATATAAAGAACGGATTGAAGAGAGGAAAAATGTTTAAATCAAGTTAGACTTTGATTATAAAGTTTGAGAAACTTTAAGTTCAATTATAAAATATTTAATAAATAAAGATTAATATAATATATTGTGTCTTATTCGAGCATATTTTATATTTAATTAGAATTAGTTGTACTTCTAATTAAATTTTAATTGAGCTTATAATTTTATTTTAATTAAATTACTAAAATGTCTAAAACCTATTATAAATATGCTTTGACTTCAAAGGAGTTGGAACTCTTTGCTACCTCTCTGCAATAACAAAATTGTCTCAACAAATTCTACGGATATTGTTAGAAGTTGGATACTTGTGCAACTATGATGATTAAGATGATTCGATTTTAGAGATGATTTGAGGGAAACAATAAGAAAAAGATCAGGCTTTGAAATAGGTATAAATTAATATTCATGCTTTATTATGATTCAGGTGTTAATAATTTTATAAAATATAGCTGATCTTGACTTTTGGGAAATCAAAATAAAAAATTTTTGCAACTATTTTACTATCTGTGGGATCAAATCCTGCCCCAAATTTCTAACAAAAGAGTTGGTAAGTGAAGTAAACAAAATAAATATTGGGCAGTATATGACTAAACTACCTAACAATTTTGTGGTGGCACTCATTTATGTAATATCCTTTTAAAATCCAACTTTTGTAAGCATAAATATGAAATGTAAACTTTAAAAAAGTATATCACTGTTTGACTATGATTATTATTTTCATCCATCTCTAGAAGATTGTTAGCACAAAAAATTAGAATTAATAAAACAAAATAAAAAGGTTAAAATTCTAATCAAGAAGTAATACCAAGTTATTATTAGGTAAAACAATTTTGAAAATTATCTTAATATTCAAAATATTTAAAATCCATTTATAATTTTCAATTTTTTTAGAAAACACCATCTCCTAAATTTTTGTAAAATAAAAATGAATCATATGTGAAATGATATCACATATGGACCAATTAAATATTATTGATATGATGAGTTAATCTATGTTTTAAACTTGAATTGAATAAATTGGAGTTGACTCAGACCAAAAAGTTAGGAGAATAATAACTTAGTAATTTGAGTCATGTTTAATTAATATGAGTCAAGTTTAAAATGTAAGTTGAATTATCATGTCAATAATATTTGATTAGTCTACGTATGACATTTATGTCATGTGTGTTTCACTATTAATTTTTAACATAAATGCTAGAGATTTGATTTTTTCTAGAAAATAAAAAATATCGAGAAAAATTTCTAAAATTTCAAAGATTAAAAGATTGTTTTTAAAGTTACATAAATCGTGGAAAAGTCTGGTATCTTTTAGTAATATTGTTGTCACTAAAATATAATAATTCAATGAATAATTAAGATAATCGAGGGCATGTACCATTAAGATGACTAAGGCTATGTTTAGTTGGACGCAAGGTTTTTAATGGAATGTAATGATCTATAATGAAATGGAATGTAAATAACTATAATATTAGAAAATTGTTGTTTGAAAGGGATGGAAGGGTTCATAATGTAATATAGTGAAATGTTGTTTAGAAGATGGATGAAATGAAATGTAATGTATGCATAATACTAATTAATGACTATTCTACCCTTGACAAAATGAGATGTATTATCATGCTGCTTGTTATTAGGGTTAAGGGTATAATTGGTATTATAAAAAATATTGAGGAAAGTTGTACATATTTATCATTTTATATTTTATCATAAACTTCCCAAATCGAAGGTAACTCATTTTCACTATTTATGATGGAATATGATGTAATATGAAACCTTCTCCTTTCATCCTATTCCATTCTATTATAAACCTTCCTTCCAAACAATAGAATAATATTATATTTTATTCTATTTCATTACTAACTGTCCTACCAAACATAGGCTAAATTAATGCCTTATGTCGATTGCTTCTTTAAACTCGGGCTCAGTTTATAGTTGTTCAGAACTCCAGCATGGAGGGCATTGTCCCTTGTGTAGCTTGACAAACTTAAGCTTCTAAGTCTGCATAACTTGGAGAAAGTAGGTTATTTCAATTCTATATAGCAATGTAAATAACATTTTTTTATAAAAAGAAAAAAAATCATGTTTAGATTATCTTTTATATGTTTAGATTGTCTGTTTTGGATGAAATGTAAATGACCTTGCTTGATGTATCTAAATGTTATGTTCGTTAATAAACTATTACCAATGCATTTCAACTTATTAAGTTTTCGAATTTTGGAGCTATAATAATGTAAACTTCAATTTCAATTTTACACAGAAAATACCAATCTTGTTAGCTGTTCTATATACGTATAAAAAGATTGAAACTGTTCATGTCATATAAGATATAAAAAGAGATTATAAATAAATTTATAAAGAGTTTTTTCAAAATAAATGTATGACAAAGTCAGTAAATAAACTCTAAAATTTAGACAAAGAATTATTTATTTATTTATGGAATTAGAATTACAGGAATCCATCCCACAATTATAATGTTGGATAAAGGATGCTCCACATTTAATTTTACATAATTATTTTATTTTTAATTCAAAATATATTTGATAAAAAGATAATGTTTAAACATTTCAAACTTATTTAGCATATTTTTAAATAATAAAAAGATTCAAAATGTAGAGACGGGACGAGACAGGACAGAACAAGACGGAATAGAACAAGAATTGGAGACAGTGAGATATTTGGTTACGGTGGACAGAACAGAGATAATTGTCTTCGTCCTGAGGATAGAAATGTGTTTGGCTGCAAGGGACAGAACAAAAAACAATGTTAATGACAGAAATGCCCCTGTAGTATAATAAGAAGAGTATATGTAATTCATTGATTATTTTATAATTGTTTCAATATTTATTTTACAATATTTAATTATCTTATTATTAACTTGTAATTCTAGTAAAATTTCAGTTGTGTGATTATTGCTATTAATATTATTAATATTATTATTACTATTAAAAATTTCGTGCCTATTATGACTAGTATTTGTTATTGTTATTATTTTTAGTATAATATTTGTTATCCAAAATTAATAATGTTATTATAATGAATATGATTATTATTATTAATTATTGTTGTTATTATTAGTAAGATATATTATAAATTTTGTAATAACAAAAACAATAATAATTATTAGTATTATGAATTATTGTAATTGCTTTTATTATCAATTATTATATATTTTTTGTACTTATTATTATTATTATTATTATTATTGTAATTATTATTATTATTATTATTATTATTATACATAATAAATTATCTTCTTCTTCACCTCCGGCGGCAGTGGAGCCGCCACTGTAATCACCGGAATTTTTTCCAGTGACCATTTTCAACATCCAACCACATCAATATCTTCGCAATCAGCTGATTTACCCAACCCACCAATCGGTTTTGCAATCGGACCACATTCAAACCCCCAAATCACCACGGAAAACTTTCAGCCTCCACCTTCAACTGCCGCCGCCGCCGCCGCCGCCGTTGCTCGCACCGCCGGTGACTTCCACGGTGCTCCTCTCCCAACGCCATCTACACCATTAGGTTCGGAATGGCCTGATCTATCAACCCCTGCACTTGGATTTGTCCAAACACCTTCCATACTCCGGTGATCCATGTCCGAACACTTTCTCACCGTCGGACATCCACCCACCGACACCCATTTTCCACAACAAACTACTCCAACACCATCAACATCCACAACCCTGCACTCCTCCATGCCTCATCCATCTTCAACTACTTACTTGGTCAGAGGAGCTTGCGGCATCACCGGAGAAGCCATCGAAGGCCCTCGACGCCACAGCTCTTCTCCGACGTCGTCCCACCCTCGCAACGGACAAGAGACCACCATGGAAGAAGGAAACAGGTGAAGCACAGAGATTTGCAAGGGAAGAAGGAGGTGCCTTTCACTGGACGGACGACATTAGGGTGTTTCGTATGTAATTCACAAGGCTATTTTGGACATTTCCAATTCTTGTACCTCAATTTTGAAAGGAACAAAAATTTTTGTCCTTATCCTCTGAGGACAGAATAAAAATAGGCGAGGACGGTAAGCAAATAAGTTGGAGGACAGAACTTTTGTGTCCTTGTCATCCGTCCTCACCTGCGAGGATGGTAACCAAACGCAAGAACCTTAGGTTTGAATTATTAGATCTAAATTTTGTCATTTTGAACGGCAGAAAGTGATAACTCATACACCGCTACCTTTGAAAAGTCAAATCTGGCATGACTTTTCATTGTGTGAAGGGGAGAATATAAGGTTATGTCAACGTTACTGTATCAATCAACCGTCCACCATTACAATGCATTTTAATAAGGGATCATCCGTTATATAATTGATCATATAGTTTGACAGTTGATCCAATAATAATAATAGTAATTTTAAATAAGTTATATTCTTTATTAAAAATATATTATTTAATATGTTAATTAATAAGTTCAATTCAAATAATTATTAAATTTTCTTTTTTTGAATTTCTTCATTTCATAATTTTCCTTAAAGTAGCATTCAATAATTATATACGTCGTTTTGTAACAATTATCTTATCATCGTCATCATTGTACTCAGTCTAAAGTCTCGCAATAAAGTGAGATATGAGAAATTCTGATAATACACAGTCTTATTCCTAAATAATAGAGAGGCTGTTTCCGGTAACCCCACATGCAGATATAACAATAAAAGAGTGATGCAGGTTAAAGAGTAAAAATGTAAAACTAACACGCTAAATAATTATGTAAATAAAATTATAATAAATACATAAATAAATAATAAATACAAATAAAATATAACGATTATCTAATCATTGTCTTAATATAAATCTCAACGCAGTACAAGCAGTTCACCTGAAACGCCACCGTATAACTTTTTCAGTTTTCAAATCCTCTCATAACGGTGTCGTATGCTAAGAAAAAAGAAATGAAACGAAGGGACACAGATCTAGAGGAAGTGGTAGATCCAACGGTGAGAACTGGATTCCCATAACTTATATGTATGTGAAGATGAGTTGCTCGGAAATTTCTTTCTTCCTTTTTGAAAAAACTTTCCGAATATATCTTCAACGGCCGTCCGGTACCATAACATCATCATCATCATCATCATCAACAATCTTAGAACTTAGATCTCACTCTCTCTTCCCGATCTGGTAATTTCCTTCTTCTACAGTTGATTCATTTTCGATTTTACTATTTTCTTCGTAAATTTGAATATATTTCTCTCTTTTGTTTTTTCAAAATTTCACACAGTGAATCTTCTAGATGGCTGCTCCACCAGCGAGAGCTCGCGCTGATTACGATTACCTCATAAAGCTTCTCCTGATCGGCGATAGCGGTACGGTTTCGTTGTGTGATCTTTTCGTGTTTGAATGCGATCTCATCGTTTCCATTTTGTTTTGTTGTTGATGAATTGTTTCAATCGTGTGGATATTGGATTAGATGTGTTTGTTTGTGCTGGATCTTGGCTTAAGAGTTGTGAATGCGACTTACATTTGGGAATGGTTGACTTTTGAAGAGTTTGGCGGCGTTTCAGGGTTTTTGTGGCAATTTTTGAATCAATGTCGCAATTTATTACTGTCATGCAGCTGAGGGATTGCCTGATATATTGTCATTTTTGGGGAATATAGTTAAAGTGGCACTAAAAGAAATATGCTATCACAGAGACTCCATGATTTATAAATTAATTTCAAGGAAATTGACTCAGATTACTACATGCTAGAGTCAGGATCAGAAAGAGAATAGAATAATGGATGCTGATTGATACTGGAGTGGCTATCCAATGCCAATGGGTTACATGCAGTACTGTGCGGTTAGGCTTTGAATGTGTATATTAAAGATAAATTTTGGCTCGTATGTAACGTTTAGAGATTTTGTGATTGAGCATATCATCGGCACCAATGTTTTATTTGTTGCTTTTGGTCGATGATGGCAGGTGTGGGTAAGAGTTGTCTTCTGCTGCGCTTCTCAGATGGCTCCTTCACCACTAGTTTCATCACAACCATTGGGTAGGAATTTTTGGGATAGTGATATATAACAGACTTGTGTTTTGTTTATCTATAACAACACTCTGATATCAAAAGGTTTAACTTTCTTACAGCATTGATTTTAAGATAAGGACAATTGAGCTTGATGGAAAGAGAATCAAATTGCAAATCTGGGATACTGCTGGTCAAGAGCGTTTCCGAACAATTACTACTGGTTATTTTCATTCTCTATTCATGTTTACTTCTTTGTGATATTGATTACTGTTTGTGGTGCACATTTGAATTGTCTGGGAAAATATCTATCCCCTTCTAGTTGCATATAACGGCAAAAAGAGAAAAATTGTAGCGGAAAAACAAATATTATTAGTTGTTTTCTGTCCCTGTATAAATTTTTACCTCAATTGGGGTAAATTAATTTGTTTGCTTCCATTCACAGCATTTAGTTCAGGTTAGATAAATGAAGATGTGAAGGCTGAACTCACCTATTGACATCCTGGTTTGGAATTTTGCTTTATTGAAAACAATTTCGGTTACATGTGGAATTTACTTTACTAATTTTGGCCAGAAGATATTGTTTCCAGTGTAGTTATCTCTAATGTCTTAATACTTGGGGGCATAGTTTGTTTATTGGGATACATATTAGGAATATCTGGTCATATTTGCAGGTTCAGTGTGTTCTGGATGACATGCCAAGTGCATTGAATCTTTTACTATGGATGAAAGTCACTTTAACCCTAAGACAGCCTGAGCCCGGCCCAAAGCATGGTCAGGCTCAAGCTGCACAGCCCAAGCCTGGGCTTAAGCCTGCTTGGGCTGCCCAAAACAGTGTTGTTTTGGGGAGGAGTCGGGCCCGTCGAGCCAGGCTTAGATTGCCATCTCTAGGTACATTTAATGAGATAACGTGTTTGATCATCTATTAATAGCACATTACTTTCCTTTTCCTTGATGCAATAATAGTGGCTTTGGCAAAATCTTCATTGGTTTGCACTTATTTCATCTCTTACATCATCAAGTATTCATCCTTATATGAACATATTGAAGCCTTGTAACTAGAAACATGTGCATCTACTCTTTGCTGAAGTAAATTTGTGTCACCTCACTGTAGAAAGTTTTATTAATCTGACTGTCCAGAGCTTGACTTTTCCCTCATCTGCCTTTCATCTAACTTGTATTGTATTTTCTAATGGTTTCTTCTGTATTCTCCTCTGCTGCAGCTTATTATCGTGGAGCCATGGGCATTTTGCTTGTGTATGATGTCACAGATGAGTCTTCTTTCAATAGTAATAACCTACTGATCTTCTATTATTTTGAGGTTTTGTTTTCCCTAATCTTTAATCATTTGGTTGATACAATATCTGTGATCATTGTTTTTTTTTATAAAAAATCTGTGATCATTATTTGTTCTATGTTGAGATTCATTTACTTGTTGACATCATCATGAATTATTGTTCTTTAGAATGATTGAAATCTTTGGCTCAAATATTCTTTTCTTTCGTCACTTTTCAGTCTCTTCAATTTAATTTACTTTTATCTTATTAGACATTAGGAATTGGATCCGTAACATTGAACAGCATGCTTCTGACAATGTAAACAAGATTTTAGTGGGTAACAAGGCAGACATGGATGAAAGCAAAAGGGTCAGCTACCTCTCTCGCTTTCTCTTGGTTGTGCATGTGTTTCTGTACGTTGTTGTTTTATCACTGATATGAAGTTGACATGATATGTGTTTAGGCTGTTCCAACCTCAAAGGGCCAAGCTCTTGCAGATGAATATGGGATCAAGTTCTTTGAGACTGTAAGTAGAATTTGTTTCTTATACTTAATTACTTCCAGTGCTAGTTGATCCTATGTGATGAAGTCTGTTGATTGCAGAGTGCAAAAACTAATTTGAATGTGGAGGAGGTTTTCTTTTCGATCGCTAGGGATATCAGGCAAAGACTTGCAGATACTGACTCGAAGGCAGAGGTACCAATTCACTGCACATGTTCTGTCAGAAAGATTTATATAACTTCCTTGACTGTTTCTGTTTACAACTTGAGCCATGTCAAGTATTAGCATTCTTTTGAGCTGTATGTAGTTTAATACTTTCTGACACATATCCATTAAGCCTCTTCTTTTCCTTTACATTTTTGCTCGTTTTTACTTATTCTCTTCTCAATCATGGAATCATTCTACCTTTGGATCATGCAGCCTCAAACGATCAAAATTAATCAACCAGACCAGCCAGGGGCAGCTAGCCAAGCAGCACAAAAATCAGCTTGCTGTGGTTAAGAGGCCATGTAAAAGATGCATGCACAAGGCTGCGTTCCAGGTCATGTGGTGAAATACTAATTTTGCGAGAACTAAGCGATTGGTGCTTGTATTTTTCTGCATATCATTATTTTTACAACTTCCGCACATTTTGTGTGAATGTCAAGTCCTTCGTATCCTCAGGAATTAAAAATTTTTATTAGATCAGCCCCCTAATCTATTCTTGATGCTTGAAACACTGATTTCTAATGCACCCTTGCTTTCATCTGTGAGATACTCCACTATGCCCCCCCTTTTTTGAATATTTCTTTCATACTGCTCTGTGATGTCTTTCTTTTTCTGATCTAGCTGATGAGTAACGTTCACAAGATAGGATTTGGATTTCTTTATTTATCTTTAAGCTCCGACCAATTTCACATTGTGCCTTTTAAAAGAAAAGGAAACACATTAAAGAAGAAAAATCATAGAGAAATAGGCATGCTAATGTATATCGTGAAAAGGCTAAGCTTTTATGCTTTCTTTATCTCTGTCGTCATTTTGGATGCTTGTTAGTTTTTGAAATGTATTAATTTACTAATCCTACGTAAAAGGATAGCAGATTCCAAAATCTTTTCGTTGGTGGGGCTTTTGTACCAATTCTCACCCACTTCTCAGTCATCTTTAAACACTACACATAAAATTTACGAGCTGGTTAGTTTGCATAAAAAAATGGTAATAAGAATAGGAACGAATATAATAAAAAATAAGAATGAATATTATGTTGCTTAAGACATATTTTAATTAATAAAAATTAAAAGCTACTGGAATAAAACTATTGTCCCTATAATGATAATTAATAACTAACCACTTATTTTTCATTCTCACCTGTTAATCCCTTCCTAAATTCATCAATATGTAATGTGTATCTTTTTAATTTTTTAAATAATTATATAAATTACAAATAAGAGAGTTAATTATTTATCAAATAAAAAGTATTATACATAACTTAATTTCTTATAATAATGTATAAAAAATTAAGTATAATTTATAAAATTGAAATTAATAAATGAATTATCATTTTAATAAAATCTAACAAGAGGTGAACATGAACTCTTTTAAATGAATATAAATATTTGTTTTGGCTTATTATTTACGTGATGCAGACGTGTTGTTGACTTATTGACATTATATGGGAATATAGTTCAAATAGCATTGAATGGAACACGGTTTGTCAGTGTTCACGCGTACAAGTTATGTAAATTTTAATAAATCCCAACAAAGTTAGTCATATTTATGATATCAGAAGTTAAATTGATAATAAAAGATATTTGATAGTTATAAAATTAGTTAAAAGTTAAATAAATTTAAAATTTTAAATTATAATTGAAAGAGATTGTTTGTCAAAAAATTTGAAGTCTAATTAATTTTTTTAATTGATTTATTTTTGTCTATAAAAAGTTATTAATTTGTGAAAATTGATCAATTAATTAATAAACTGATCGATTTTTAACAACAAAAGTTATTAAAATAAATCGAACTAAAAAGTTAAAAACTGACTATAAAAATTAGACGTCGGTCAAATCGATTAGTTTTTTTATTATTGATTAATGAATTATTAAATTTTGAGTCGAATGACTCGTACTTTTTAGTTTTTTATTTTTTAAACAAACTTTTTCTCTTAGACTTTAGTTAAAAAATAACGCTAAAATACACACAATATTATCAAGAGACACATAATAGCCAAATATTGTTTATAAGACGATTTAACTCAACTTTTAAACTCAAATTAACTAAATTTAAAAACATATTAGGTCATATGGGATTGAGCCAATATTACCAACCCTAATAACATTTTGATATAAAAAAGATATTTGAACTACATATCACAATTATAATTGTGATTTTAATATTATAATTACAATTTAAATTAGTATTCTATTGTAATCTGTCGTAATTATATCTATACTTTTTAATTAAAATTAATTCATGATCATAATGTAATTAGTAATTGAAAAAACCTATTTAGAGATAGATGCTCTTATCAATTTCGCTTGGAGAGGAAAAAAGCAAATTTGCTTACAAAGTGCACACATTTACAAATACTCCAAGTACACTGCTTTCTTCTTTTAATACACCCTAACTAAACAGCTTAGGGTTGTTTGGTTCTTTTATTTTTTTCTCCATTTTTTGTTATTTTCATAGAAAAAGAAACAGCCCGTACGACGTGTTTGGTCAAGTATTGCTTCCATTTTTCGTTTTTAAAATTAAGAAAACTACAACAACTTTACGAAAACTTAGGAGTCGTTTGTTTTGACTTCTTTTTTGTTGTGATTTTTAGTTTTTATTTTATATTTTTAACTAAAAACAAAAATCTGTTCGGTTGAGATTTCTAATATAAAAACTAAAAACAAAAACCTATTTAGTCGAGATTTATAATAAAATATTAAAGACAAACATATGTTTGAATTTATCATCATGTTTCTATATACTCTTATGTTAATTACTTTTAATATAATATATTATGTTTTTAAATTAATTAATTCTCGTTATGGTTAGAAATAAAATATGTGCATATTTATATAATTAAAGAAATTTGAACACTAATTGCATGTAATAAAATTCTATGTCCATCGTACTATAATTCTTCAATACATAATAGTACTATCATTTACAAAAAGAAACATAAATTAATTAGAATTAATATAATCATTCCACATTTGTCTAACAATTTCATCTTGCTTTTAAAACATACTTCGAAGTTGTGCTGGAGTGATATTATACTCCACGTGAGAACTTGCATCTTCATTTTTATTTTCCCAAATTTGTTTTTCATTTTCAGCACAACTGTCAAATAATTCATGGCTTTGTTCATACATTCTAATATAATTCTGTACAACACAACAAGCAATAACGATGTATTTTTGTTTCTTCATATCATAACTTGACATATTTGAACGTATAGAGAATCTTATTTTTAAAATGTCAAAACATCTGTTAATAAGATTTCTTAATAAAGAATGCCTGTAGTTAAACAATTCATGTGGACAAGAGGACTTTCTTTATAATCTCACAGATGATATCTTTCACTTCAGTATGGTGAAAGAAATCTAGGCATATTGGTGTAGCCTAAATCAACCAAATAGAAGTTCCCTAACATATAAAGAACATAATATTAACAAAATGATATTAAAAATTAATCATAATTACTATATTTATTTAAAATAATATAATACCATGTGGATGCATAGGAAATCGATTAATTGGATTTGTCATTATTTCTAAAAGAACTCGAGAGTCATTTGCAGTACCTTCCTATCCAGCCATTCAAATGTAAAACGCATGTCAAATAAACAACAACACACAATAATTTGGGTTGGATCAATTCTTATACCCTTGTATGATATTTTTTCATCAGTAGAAACAAGTGCATCAACATGTATACCATCTATTGCTCTTATATAATCCTAAAAAATAAAACTATACTATTAAAATAATTATTAATCATAAAAACATAATTAAAATAGTAATTAAATATACGAATGTACTTAAAAATATGGAATGAATTTTGGATTATGTTGAATCTTATAAGGTCTATTGGTAAATGATGGTAGAGTAATGTCTCTTTTTACAAAACGATTAATTGTCTATAAAACTTTGCGAAAGTACTTTGAAATTGTCTAGGTAGAATGTTGAAAGCATTGACTCTAGTTATCTCATTATGCTCTATAGCCATCAAGAAAATTGCTACTTGTTTCTCCACAATCAAATGACTTGTTTCCTTTAAGCCTCCTAAACTCTTCATCACATAAGCTCAAGAAGATTATCTTGCTTATTCTTAAATTTTCATAAATCCTCATAAGATTCCTATTCAAAAGCTCTTATATCCAATCATGATTTAATAGAGTAGAAGTTTTACATGATTGCTTTTGTAAATAAAAATATTTGTTCTCTTCCCCAGCTAGAGAAATAATAATTACCTTAATCGGTTCATCATCAGAATCTGATAAGAAATTCATATATCTACAATGTCAACATTAAATAATTAATAAAACATTTAGTTAAAAGGTTTAATCAAATATAGACAAAACATTAATACAAAATATAAACTTAAAATATTTGTACAAAATAGACTTAACATTCAGTCAAAACACAAACTTAAAATGTTCAAACTATGGAATATTGCTTAATATAGAAGTGTCAAACTAGTACAAATTTGATATGCAATAACATGAAAATATAACTAAAGCGACAAAATTCAATTCAGCTTCATTGTATCTACTATCTTCATCAAAATATCATTATAAAGTGGTGAATCATGTAAAACCTTCACAACTTTTTCATATTGCATATCATAAACACCCAATTCATCAAAGGAATTTAGACATTCCATCATTATGTTAGACTCTTGCTTAGTTGATGAAACTCTAAATCTATTCTCTGCAGTGGATGATGTTTTACTATGTTTTTTCTCAAGTAAATCGCTCTTCATTTTTGTGTCCTCATCAATTATAACCAAGACCTATTCTATTATGTTAGAATGTGTCTTCTTTGCCTTCTTACTCTTAGTAGATTTCTCTCTTAGATGAAGAACTTATAACTTAATCCCCTTTTTCATTATATGAGCAATCTTTATCAACATTAATTCTATGTTTCTCTTTTGTACTATTCGATGGAGATTTAGTTGATGGATGTGCATGGAAACCAATTGCAGTAGTATCTCTAAAAATATGACACAAGTATGAAAACTCCTTACATCTTTTTTTTCTTGAATTTGTGTGTCATTTTATGCACCTATAATGATGAAAATGAAACATAAGAATAAATATTATATAATATGATATATTGATAAAACAAAGACATTTTTTCTTAAATAGGTTTTTCCAACATTCATTTGTAACATTAACTTCATCGATAAAGAAATTGTAACTGATTCATGTTTCTTTGAGTAAGTTTTTGAAATTTTTAATGTAACGCTTAATCTATTATACTTATTTTTCAATTGAACATTAGTATTCTCCTTGTTGAATTTTGTTTGAAGACTTGCCTTAATATTCTTCCAAACCAAATTTGAATAGTTGTTCGATTTCGCTTCTTCCCTTCGTCAACCATCAATGAGATTAAATACATCTTTATAGTATCATTTTATAGCCATCTTTTTTATTTATTTCTACACAATCATTGGAATTGTTCATATTGTTCAAAGCTTCCATAACTAAATGTAATTACATAAGTGACATCAATCACAACAATTTCTACAAGGTATTAAACGCTAAACATGGCTCAAAATAATCATAAGATAATCATAGTCTAATATAACTGCATATAAGTGCGTGCATGGAAATGATAGAAGAGTTGAAGTGAGAAATTAAATTAAGTTGTATCATTTCCATGCACTTATATGCATTTAAATTAAACTATGATTGTCTGATGATTATTTTGAACAATATTTAGCATTTAATACTTTGTAGAACTTGTTGTGATTGATCACTTATATGTAATTACATTTAATGATGGAAGCTTTGAAAAACATGAATGATTCCAATAATTATGTGAAAATAAATGAAAAAGATGGGGTATAAAATGATACCATAGAGATGTATTTAATCTCATTGATGGTTGAAGAAGTGAAGAAGGGAAATCGAAAGACTACCACCTTTCTCAAATCTGATTGGAAGAATATTAAGGCAGATCAAAACAAATTTTAATAAAGAGTACATTGATATTCAATTAAAGAATAAGTATAATAGATTAAGAGCTAGATTGAAGAATTTTAGGAACTTACTCAAATAAACAAGAACCAGTTACAACTTTTTTATCAGTGAAATTAATGCTACAAATGAATGTTAGAAAACCCTATTTAAGGTAAAATATGTCTTTGTTTCATTAATATATCATATTATATAATATTTGTTCTTATGTTTCCTTTTCATCATTATAGGTGTATAAAATGGCTCACATATTTTTACAAAAAAAAATGATGTAAGGAAATTTTAGACTTGTGTCATATATTTGGAGATACTACTGCAACTGTTTTACATGCACATCTCTCAACTAAATGTTCATCGAATAGTACAAAAGAGGAATATATAATTGATGTTAATGAAGTTTGCTCGTATAATGAAAAAAAAAGATCAAGTTATAAGTTAACCATTTAAGATAAAGAAATATCCTAAGAATAAGAAGGCAAAGAAGACACTTTCAAACATTGTAGAAGAGGTCTTGGTTATAATTGGTGAACAATAAAAAAGAAAGAATGATTTACTTAAGAAAAAATTGAGCGAAACATCATCCACTGCAAAGAATAGATCTGGAGTTTCATCAATTAAGAAAGAGTTTAACATAATGATGGAACGTCTGAATTCCTTACATGAATTGTGTGTTGAAAGTGTGGAATATGGAAAAGCTGTGGAAGCTTTACATGATTCTCCACTTTATAGGGATATTTTTATAAAGATGACAAATGCAAGAAAGTTGGATTGAATTATCTTGCTTTACTTATATTTTCATGTTATTGCATATCAAATTCTTATTAATTTGACACCTTTATATTAAGCATATTCTATAGTTTGAATATTTTAAGTGTGTGTTTTGTATGATGTTTGACTGAATGTTAAGTCAATATTTTTTATGAATATTTTAAGTATAATTCTTATTAATTTGACACTTCTATATTAAGCATATTCCATAGTTTGAATATTTTAAGTTTGTGCTTTGTATGATGTTTGATTGAATGTTAAGTCAATGTTTTTTATGAATATTTTAAGTATATATTTAATTAAACTTTTGATTGAATATTTTATTAATTATTTAATATTGGCATTGTAAATACATGGATTCTTTATCAGATTCTGATGATGAATTGATTAAGATAATCATTATTTCTCTAGCTAGGGGAGAAAACAAATATTTTCATTTACAAAAGCAACGATATAGAACTTTTGCTTTATCAGGTCATGATTGGATATTAGAACTTTAAAATAAAATCATGCAAGGATTTATGAAAACTTAAGAATAAGCAAGATAATCTTGTTGAACTAATGTAATGAGTTAAAAAAATTAGGAGGTTTAAAGTCAACAAGTCATTTGATTGTGGAAGAACAAGTAGCAATTTTCTTGATGACTATAGGGCATAGTGAGATAACTAAAGTTAACGCAGAACGCTTTCAACATTCGACCTGAACAATTTTAAATTACTTCTGAAAATTTTTATATGCAGCTAATAATCTTACAAAAGGAGTCATTGCTTCACCATCCTTTACCAAAACACCTCTTGAGATTCAACATAATTCAAAATTATTTCCATATTTTCAAGTACATTCATATATTTAATTACTATTTTAATTGTATTCTTATGATTAATAATTATTTTAATAGAATAATTTTATTTTTTTAGTATTCTATTAAAGCAATAAATGGTATATATATTGATGCACATGTTCCTATTAATGAACAAATACCATAGAGGAGTAAAAGAATTAATCCAACTCAAAATATTACGTATTGTTGCTCCTTTAAAATGCGTTTTACATATGTAATGTTTGGATGAGAAGGTACTGTAAATAACTCTCAAATTCTTTTAAAAACAGTGACAAATGTAACGAATCAATTTTCTATGTTTCCACAATGTATTATATCATTTTAAATAAACATAATAATTATGACTAATTTTAATATCTTTTTGTTAATATTATATTCTTTATATGTTAAGTAAGTAATATTTGGTTGATTTAGACTATACCAATATGCCTAGATTTCTTTCACAATTTCAAGATAAGAGATATCATTTGTGAGATTGTAAAGGAAGATGAAGAATTCAAGGTCTATAGGAATTGTTTAATTACAGACATTCTTCATTAAGAAATATTACTAAAAGATGTTTTGACGTTCTAAAAGTAAGATTCTTTGTATTTTCAAACATGTCAAGTTATAATATGAAGAAACAAAAATACATTGTTATTGCTTGTTGTATTATACATAATTATATTAGAACGTATGGATAAATCGATAAATTATTTGAAAATTGTATTGAAAATGAAGAATAAATTAGGGAAAGAAAATGAAGATGTCACTCTCAGATGAAGTATAATATCACTTCAGCACAACTTCGAAGTATATCTTGGAAGCAAAATAAAATTCCTATACAAATGTGGAATTATTATAATAATTCTAACTGACATATGCTTCTTTTTGTAAATGATAGTATTATTATGTTTTGAAGAATTATAATATAAGAGACCTCTTTTATTGATTAGAATGACTTAATATAATTTCTAATTTATAGAATTTTATTATATACAATTAATGTGCAAATTTCTTTAATTATATAAATATGCATATATTTTATTTCTAACTATAATGACAGTTAATTAATTTTAAACAAAATATTATATTAAAAATAATTAACATAAGATAGAAAATAGAAACATAATGATAAAATAAAAAATATATTAAAAATCTCAACTAAACAAGTTTTTTTAAATTAGATAGAAAACATAAGCGGAATCAAGGGATCCCTTAGAAGAGTAAAGCCTGTGCATTTGTAAAAGACCAATTACATTAAGAACAGAAAGTCTAGGGGAGATCTTATTTATTTCCTTTGTTAAAAATAGCTGGCACCCTTGAAAAAAGGATAATAGTTAAAATAAGCAATTAAAAAAAGGGGTTAATTCCATGTATTTTTTAAAAGCTCTTTTAAAGTAAGCTGCCTGTGGTATTTAGAGAGTAGCTTCACTTATAAAACACAATTGCCTCTCATTTCTAAACTTATTGCTTTACTGTTAGGTGTTTAAAGGTGTATTTTTATGTTTCACATGAGCTGTCTCTCTTCACTAGAGCAATTACTTTATTTAAAATATAATTTTCTTAACCACTTAAACTAGTTGCACCACTCTTGTAAGATTATATTTAAAAGATGCTGTACTTTCATATTTCAAAAGATACAATTATTTCACCTAATTTAATGAATTAAATCACTTTTAAACATACAAAAGGAGGGCAAGGGATAATTTATTCATAGCCCCATTAAAATTATTACAGAGATCAATAAATCACTCTGTAATCCTTTCTGTATTATATGGGGTTTCTAATTGTTCCTAGCTTAAACTTCCATGAAAGGGCTTTTAAACTAACCTTGCACCATTTCTAACAACATATTCTCCTCTTTAACATCAATTAGCTGCTCTGTGATTCAACATTAATTTATTACTGGTTGTGTTCTATAGTTGCACTATTAACACCTAAAGACAAGCAGATTCCGAGTTCTTTTTGAGGTGGAGTTGGAGATTTTGTACCTATTTTCTTTACTCCCAACATTTTTGAGGATATGAGCTCTCACCCACTTCATATGGGAAGAAAATGACTGGATGGCCTCATGAGTTTGGCTTAATAACTGAGGGGATATATCCTTCATATCAATTCTTTCAATTACCATTATTGATCACCTACCTATATCAAGGTGGATAGAAGTGCATATAAGATTTATGCTCAGACAAAAGTAATTACGTCAGTGATTTCAAATTGTAATGGAACATGGAACAAATTTACCGATCCAAAAGTACTCTTAAGATAGCATACTAACCTGTCTTGACGACTTCCTTCATTTGAATGTAGCGTATCACAAGAAGCTTAAGTGGACAATTATTGTTTTTAGATATCCCAATCGTATCAGAAAAAGAAAATGAATGCCACAGTTACTTTTGGAAGAATATGAAGCAGATTCAAAGAAAAAGTAAAGTATCAAGAGAAGGCTAAGCTTTTCTGCTACCTTAAACCAATCCCAGCAACCTGTTCTTATCTTTAACGTCATTAAGGATGTTCTGTGATCCAATGAATTGTTATTATTCTCCAGTAATTTGTAGTTTTCTAGGTGTATTAATTCACTAATCCCACCTAAATTACAACAGATTCAAAATTCTTTCATCAGTGGAGCATTTCAAGCAATTTCATTCACTTCTCAATACTCCTGAAACACTACACCGAATCAAACCCTTGATATTGATAGTTCTTATTCGTTGATTGCCTATATCTGTAATTCACTTGCACTCAAGTCTATGTTAGTACCAAAGGTTTGACTGGCTTCTACAACATATTATCATCACCCAACCAAACCCACCAAGTAATTGTTTCCACGTAAGGTGGGTCAGGACTCAGGAATCAAACATTATAGAAGCAAATAGCATCTACATAAACACAAGTAACTGTTGATTGGGTCCGGAATCAGACATTATAGAAACAGAGAGATAATGGAGTCTGAGCAAGGAGGTGGATGATAGTGCACACTAATAAAAGAATAGGTAAAGCATAAAAGAAACAGATCTTGAGGGCTTTAAAGCAAGATGAATGCGATCTTGTTTCCCACTGATTTCTTGACCGTGGACTGATCTTTTTCAGAAAATTACTTAATCAAAAAAGTTGACACCAGTGAGACGTGAGTCCAATAGTATTTTCCTTAGACACGCAAAGATGCATTTCATTCTTGTGCCTATCAATTAAACCTATCTAGTTAAAGTTGTGTTGTCACTTTCCTCGCTTAGAAAACTACATGTTATTAAGCACATACATGTAGTCCATAGGTTGAAAGACAATAATGTAGGTGATTGATTAAGCACTTACTGCAAACTTCTATCTGCAAACTTCGAGCCTGAAAAGCAAAAGGATCACTTTTTTCAAATAATTAGAGAAGCAAAACCCCAGAACAGTGATCTTCATAATAATGCCAATGTTTGCAATGTTAGTAATTTTCATGCACATATGTCTTAAAACTTCTTAATTTGACTCTTTCAACTTGCACAAAGGTCCTTTTCTGAATGTATGAATAGAACACACCCCTACTGCTTTGGCTTCTATATAAGGCCAAAATTCAGCTGCCAACTTATGTTCACATCAACTTTGTTCTTGCTTTTTGACAATACAAGTCATAAGAATCTGACTGAAGTGAGAACCAGAAAGATGAAGAATTTAACAGAGAATTTCGAGAGAGCAAAACCATTCATTGGAGTTATATTCATGCAAGTTGGTCTTGCAGGAATGGACGTCCTGTCCAAGGCTGCATTAAATCAGGGTATGAGCAATTATGTGTTTGTGGTCTATCGTCATGCTGTTGCCACTATTGTCATCGGCCCTTTTGCAGTAATTCTTGACAGGTCTCTTTTCTCCCTATCATATGCACACCAAACTCAGCACCTACATAGGCATATGATGAATAACATTTACACTAATGTTTCTTAACAGGAAAGTAAGGCCGAAGATGACACGCTCAACCTTCATCAAGATATTGCTGCTCGGTTTACTAGAGTAATTTTCTAAATTACCATGCAAATATTATCTTCTTTGTTCAACTTAATCACGGTTTCTGAAATGATGAACTCTACCCCTGCGCAGACCAGTTATTGATCAAAATTTATACTTCTTGGGAATGAAGTACACAACAGCAACATTTGCAGCTGCTGTAATCAATATTCTTCCTGCCATTACCTTCGTAATGGCTTGCATTTTCAGGTAACATTACCATACATAAACAAAAGTTTAATCAGGATTTGATTCATAAAATTCCTGAAAGCAATAATCTTGAAATGAAACTATTCTTGTATCTGACAAAGTTACTCTCTCTACCCAGGCTTGAGAAAGTGACCCTTAGATCTATCCACAGCCAAGCTAAAGTGGTTGGAACTGTAGCAACAGTTGCAGGGGCTATGATCATGACACTAATAAGAGGTCCACTTATTGATTTGTTCTGGACTAGAGGAAAGGCCTTTGCTGGTGGAAGTACTGGAGGGACAAATCTTCATAGCTCTATTAAAGGCACATTAATGATCACCACTGGCGCCTTTAGCTGGGCATCTTTCATGATTTTGCAAGTAAGTGACTAACTGAGAAAATCATACACAAAGTTTGCAGATAAATTGTGCGAACTATAGATTGATTCCCCTTTTGCTCATCACTTCACAGGCAATAACACTAAAAACATACCCTGTTGAGCTATCTCTTACAGCATGGATATGCCTCTTTGGAACAATTGAAGGCGCAATAGTGGCATTGATAATGGAAAGAGGAAATGCTACCGTATGGGCTCTACATTGGGATACCAAACTACTTGCAGCTGTCTACAGTGTAAGAATAGCCAACTAAATATCTGTAGCAAACTTATCATATGACATGTTGTCACAACTTTTTCCAAGGGAATGAATTTTTTCATAACCATGCAAGGAAAGTTTTAAGTAATTTCAATCTGTATGCACATAAACAATTAAATACCCCCAAAATATTGTCCGAAGGAAACAGCTAGTAGCTAAGTTCGATGTACTTGTAGCCCTATGCTTTACAACAAATTCTACGACCAGAGTCGAGGCATTGAAGGCCTTGTCTATCTTATCTTCTGTACAGCCGTTCCTTCAACTCCATAAATAATAAAAATAAGTGTACCACTGACTAATATTTCAAAATGCATGTGTGCAGGGCGTTTTCTGCTCAGGACTAACTTACTACATTCAGGGGATAATAATGAAGGATAGAGGCCCTGTATTTGTTACAGCTTTCAGTCCCCTATGCATGGTTATTGTGGCAGTCATGAGCTCAACCATTTTGAAAGAGAAAATGTACTTGGGAAGGTAATAGTAGAATTCTCAGGAACACCAAAATGATACATCTGTTTACACACCAAGAAGAACTGACACTACTCTAAATTTTACAGGATGATTGGTGCCATTGTCATAGTTGCAGGCCTCTATCTTGTAGTTTGGGGTAAAAGCAAGGACCACACATGCTCTTCCCAAACAACTGACAAGCAAATAATACCCGTGAAACAAACAATAGAAGCAGGTAGCAATGGACAAGTGAACATTGATCAAGAGGTCAAACAACCAATGCAAATCATAGAGCTATGACAGTAAAAGAAGACAAACAACCGAATTACTTTTGATTTGGCATCCAGGGGTCAAATGAAACTAAAAAAGATAACAATATATCGAGCATATCCAGTTTTCACCTGCTTGATTAAAACCCTTTTTTGTCTTACTGTTTATGAAATGATAAGCATTGCAACTTTATTATGCTAGGTAAGTACTATTTACAAAACAAAATTTAACCAGCCATGTTTGCATGACTAACAAGCCATGTTTCTAATCATACATTCAGGATTTACTCTCTATCATATTCTCCCTGAATATAGCCCACATGCCTCACAGTATGTCATCATCACCTTTTTACCATCTCTACTGGTAATCTTTTCAGAAACAAATGTTAGTTCACTAATTGGTATGATAAATAAAAATGGAAAATTACTTAAATTTTATGTTAAAGAGCAAAAATGGTTTTAAAGATCCTTTCTAATAGACGACTTACCGTGTAATGCTAGCTTATCTTACGTTTCACATCACTTAAGTTTAAAAAGCATACACAACACATATTTTAGTGCAATTGAGCAATTGACATTAGGGGTGACAATTGGGCCCAGACTTAGGTTTTTTCAACCAATTAAAAAAAAAGGATATCGTTTTACACTTTTAATTTTACAAAAAAATATTTTAAAAAACTTGACTGGGCCGGCCCATTGTCATCCCTAATTAACATAGAACCGTTTTTCTGAAAGACACCTGTAAGTAATGCTTAGGTTAATTGCACTTGGAAAAAGCTATGAGGAGGTACCATAACAAGAAGTTATGGTTTTAATAAATTACCGATGCCAACTTTTTTCTTGACCAATAACTTGACTAGGTTTAAGTTAAAATTAGTTAACCATTCAAACGGTTGGACCAAAGCCACGATCGTCCATGCAGATAAAGTGGAACCCAATAAGGTCTTGCAAAAGAAAATTAATTTCCAGAAACGAATAAATAATCCATTGGAGAAAAATTATCAAGGACAAAAAGCTTAAGAGAAATTTTTTTTTCAAAGGGAAGCTCCATCCACTGCCATCATTTATGAATTTTGACCCTTCAACAAAAGATATTCACAATATCATCATGTTTGATAACCAGGTTATAGAGTTTCTAGTTAGCATCAGGTTGATCTCCTACTTCCACCTTGGTCTGTGCACCGGACAAGTGCAAACATCGGTAGCCACAAATTTCTGTAATCCCCGTTAACTACTGGGGAAAAGATTACTTTTATGCACAGAACATAGATGATCCTACCTTGCAATTTGATTAGAACTCTTCATGACAATAATGTCCTTTCATCTTTTCCATATATACGTTGAAGTTCACGAGTTGCAGCCAAAAAGGATTCTGAAAAACATGTAGAAGAGTGCATTAGCTAAAATTTTGGAAGTACCTTCAGCGAGACAAATAAACCAGATATTTGGCATCACCTTTCCAAAGAAGATAAGCCTTCTGGTTAATGGGTGAACCAGTTATTGTCTGAATAACTTCAAACAGCATATTCTGGGGCGTGCTCCGTAGCTCTTGAACTATGCCATAAATAGTCTTCCCATTCTCGAAGTATATGTGATTATTAGGGTGTTTTGTTTTGCAATTGGCATGTCGCTCAAACTCATAAGCATTGATTACCTATAAAAGCAGTTCATTAAAATGCTACACATAGAGAAGATTCCCAAAAAGCTCAGACTGAAAATAGAAATGGTGACTAAACTTTGCCTGATGTAAGTGTTCTAGAAATGGCCTCACCTTAGAGTAGTTGCAGGTTTGGCAGCCACATAAATAACCACACCCTTGTATACAGCCACGAAGCTCCTTCTAACAAGCCCACAAAGAACAGAAAATCTTAATCGAAGATATCAAAAATGAGCATGCTGAGCTGCATAAGAATTAAGATGTACCTCCCTCGACCATGCAATGTACTTTACATGAACACCATCCAGCATACCAGTGGATAGTAGACTTCTAACATTTGAAGGGAAGTTGTTTGGCAGAATTTTCTTAGATGTTCTTGAATCTTTTTTCTTCTTTGAAACATTTTCTAGCCCTGAAGCAGTGATATGGGAACTAGACACCAATGCGTCAGCACTTCTTTCGACCAACTGTTTCTCCGACATTAATTGTGATCCCTGGAGAGAAGATTGTGCCATTAACAGTTCATAACTTGACATTCCTGAGGGATATGTATTATCATTATCACCACTGAAAGATATAATAGTGCTCTCTCCCTTGTTATAAGATTGACCTACAGACAAATTACTGTTATTCTCTTTGCTATACGCTTCACTAGTTGAAATAGTGCTAGTGTTGTCCTTATGATGAATCTGCCCCATGGATATGGAATTTGCATCAGTCTTGCCGGCTTGACCCACATATATAATACTGTCATCACCCTTGCTAAAAGTTTGATTCATCACTATATCATTATTGTTCTCCTTATATGCTTCATTCAGTGAAATTGCTTCATCTGACTTAGTATAGGTCTGCCCCATTGATATAAAATCATGATTATCTCTCTCATAAGTGTCACCAATGGACATGATATTCCCAACCTCTTTGTTATAGGCAAGACCCATTGAAACGGTGCTTTCATCTGACCTGTTGAAAGTATGACCTGTGGCCAATGTAATGGGTAAATTATCTACCCTGTTGTACACATGCTTCATGAATATAGGCAGCAGATGCTCAGACTCCTTAGCCTGGCTTACTTTCACTTTTCTAATTCCCCCAAAGTTTAAACCTGGCCTAGAATCTTCCAATGTATGAGACGTAGATAACCCAAATGGAAAATCATTTGCAAATGAATCTCCATCTACCTTCCTGCCCATGCTAACTTGTTCTGAGCTAACTGATAGAATGTTTCTATCATCAAAATTGACAGCCCTAACTGACTCGGAATCAAATAAGCGTTCTGTTAATGGACTGAGAGTTGACTGAAAACTAGAAGTGTTACCCCATGAAGGGACATTTGACTTCAATAATCCTGTAAAATAATTGGCTGTTGGAAACCCCACTGATTGTTTCTTGTTGGGAAATGCCTCCACATCTTCACCATCCATAAACCATTGATGAGAACGCTTCAGCTCAGATCTAGAAGAACTGTCACCGTTTATCTCATTGTCATTCCCACATGCATTGTCCTTTGCCACCCAATAACTTTGATTCTGGAAATACTACCACATAAAATTGGTTAAAGGAAGGCCTTTGTAATATTCTTAATCATTACTCTTAAGAAATTACAATGACAATGTGATCACCTGGCCAAGTATGATTATTTATCATCAGTATATAATATCAAAATCATTTGCATGTCTCTCGCCTATAACTAGATTACAGCATGAATTTAATATGATCACAAGAATCAACATAAAATTAATACCAATATATAAAAGAAGGTCAAACACCAGAAAGCCCAAATTTATAAACCAGTAGACAATGTGATCATGATTAATACAACCAAAAGACTACAGTTAAAATGTGCAATTGCAAAAGATTTCAAGCTCAATATTTCACATCAAGCAAAATTCAAGCATTTCTGTTATAAGTCAATCATGTTTACATTCAGATGAAATTTACCGCTCTTCAAAAACTTCCAGAAATAACACAAAAAAAATTACAAGTCAAACCCTTCTTTCCAGATCCAATTTTCAAACTATAATTAAAACGCTACAAAAAGAAATAAAAAGTGAGCAGTTTCTGACTCCAAATCTGTCATTCAAAGCAATTAAGCTGAATGGTAAGGAAATAACTCTATTCACAATAACGACCAGTGTCCATCAAGCTCAAACCCTGATATTAAAAGCCCTTAGGTAACAAATGCAAGACAATGAGAAACAACAAGCAGTAGATGCAAAATTTAAATGAATAAACTAAAAGTCCTCAAAGCAGAACGTCTTAAATCAAATCTGGGCAGCCCATCCAAAAGTCGTACCCTATATTTGAATCAGAGAGCAACATTCCCTACAACAAGTGCACGCAATGGAAGCACATCACATTTCCACTCCAACAAAGTACAAACAATGATACCAATGAAAAGATACTCCAATTTTCCCAGTTCCCAAATATAATGACCAAATTAGTAACATCAGTTGCACATTGCTAAACGCAAGGCTCGCAACTAAGATTGAAACAAAACCTACCATTTCTCTCAAATCTCGATCTTCCACTACGCAATTGACCTGTAAATGACATAAATCAATGCTCTTTGACTATTAGAAGCTCGTACCAGCCCAGCTTAAAGGAAGAACTATCAGTCTCGGGAAATGACGCTCAATGCAATTTCTCTGCCAATCAAAAGAAAACAGAGAAAAATATGAACACATACAATAATAGACAGAAGAGAAAATGAGATGAGACCCGAAAACAGAAAGAAATATTTCGAAGTCCTTACACGAAAACACAGAGAAATATTTCGAAGTCCTTAATTAGTTTCAAGTGTTTCACAGCATTTCCATGCGATCGTCTAACTTGGTACAAATTTACTTATTTACTCTTTTCATTTACGAGAAAACAATCAGAAAAGTAAAAGGATAATGTGAACCCTAACCCTAATGCTCACTGAATCAAACCAACCACTGCATACAATAAATGAAAAGACGTATATATAAAATGTGAAAATAACCTAACTATTAAAATCATCAATGTGCATTCTCGGAGTTCGGAGATACTTCGTTCACCGGTGACCGGAAAATCAAGCCGGTGATTGTACGGACCACGCTTGTGAACGCGGGGAGATCTGGGGGAAGTTCAACCGGTTTTGGGCTCGCTGCTGTTTGGGAGAGATGACATGAGATGGAGAGTCGCATGATCGCAAGTTTTGTATTTTTCATCCGAACCGTACACGTGGCGGGAGTTCGAATCGAGTTTGGAGGTGGAAGCCATTTGGATTCTACATGGGCCTCGCTTGTATGCATAGCTCCAACCGTAACTACGACGAAGGGGTGGGAGCTAATGAGCGTGACGTCATGTCGTTTTCATCGGGGATAGGGAATAAGTTTGAAACCTTAAAATCACAATTTGTTAATTTGTCTATTTGATTTTATTATTTCATATTTATAATTTATATCTGCACCTATTATTTACTTACATATAGAGTTACCCAATGTTACAAATAACATACCAGATTTGATACCGAATTGGGTTTTAGTACAGTACTATATCAGTACCGGTTAATACCAGGTATCGTTTCGGGTAATTTTTTAAATTTATGAAATAGTTCCTGAATTTTTTTTAAATTACAAACTAATCCATTGTCATATTGTACAGTTGTACTGTATATTTTTAATCATATCTTCAAAAATCATAATAATAAATAATAATCACAATTTTAATTTAATTTATAAAATTAATTTAATAATTATTAATAAATA